>VXBU01005291.1:0-119666 GCA_013400315.1 Bombycilla garrulus
AGTTCCCTCCGGGGGGACTCTCCTGGCCCGGCCCAGCCCAACCCAAATTCCCCCACAGAACATTGGGGGGAAACTGGGCCAAGGCATTGCTCTTCCTTTCNCACTTTTGATTGGCTCAGTTCCCTGTCTGTCTTTAAGTCTGGCCCACAATTGGTGTTGCATGAGCTCATGGGAAATCCACAGGCACACCTCACTTCCAGGGGTGGCTGTCTTCCTGCCCACCAAAATGTCAATCAAGCTCAAACCAGCACACCCGCACAGCTCTATCTCCTTCACAGAGAGTCAGATGCTCCATTGTCTGGCCAGGCAATCCTTGAGTGAAGGTTGGTTCATAACAAGAGCTGTCATGAGGGACTAAAAGATCTCCTGATACAAGCAGCTGAACAAGGAATGTAGAATTAGGATTATAGACTGGTCTAATTTTCTCACTCATTTAAATCTGATTTTTTGATCAGGTTCTTGACCTTTTCTTCTTAAGTTCCCATTTATAACAGATGATCACTGCTGTTCTCATCTTTGATATTACTGGGTGATAAAATACGTCAGGAAGTTGACTGCATATGTTTTCTGATTGAAGTTGATATCAATACAGAAGTTGAACTTGGCTCAGCACGTGTTCTACTTTTGTATATAGTTTTTTAAATGTAGCCATGGCTGGAAACACAAATAACATCTTTAAAGCACTCTGAAAATGAGCCTAAGAATGTGGTACACTTCACATACTTAATAGACTCTGTAGTGCTGCATGCTCTATAGCATAGTGCTGCTATAGAAAACGCATTGCAAGATTTTAAGTGAATTCCAAAAATATTTTTCCAAATTTCTCAGAACCCAAAGATCTCATTGAATTTTCAGTACCGTCTACAGAATGACCAAGAGAGACATTCTAAACTTTCTCTTCTCTTTCTACAGGCTGCTTTTCTGGAGACAGTGATCACTTTTTGGCAATTCATCAGCAAAAGAGTGGAAAACCTGTATTTATTTATCACCATGTGGAGAGTGTGGAGAAAAGTCTGGATACAGACAGCTATAAGGACTCCAAACAAAATTTCCGTTCTTCTTCCCACTCCAAAATAAGCAAGTTGCACCCTGCAATAATTGTTAAATCAGCCTTCCCCAGGTCTGTTTATGACCCATCCCTCAATCTCTTAGCAATGACTGATCAAGACCTGGAAGTGGAGAATCTTCCCATTCCTACAACAAATGTGATTTTTGTGGTGAGTGGTTTTTTTCTGGGTTCTGGAGGGGTTTTTCGTGAATAAATATGCCTGTAGATAAGTAGAGACAGATTGTAATTTTGGGTAGCCTGGCTGATCATCTAAATCTAAATAGAGACCACTTGTCTTGAATTTCTTCACTTTGGTGGAATTTGCATTCATGTAATCACACTCTGATTAACAAACAGTCTGATGAATCAGTGCAGAATATAGCCTCTGTAGGTAAAGACCTTATCTTTGCCTCAAATGCTGTTGATCCTCTTGTCTTGACTGATGTTTGCACAGTTTTTACTGGATGGACTTTCAACTTAGTCTGCATAGATCACAAGAAAACGTATTTCAGGGAACTATTCTACGGAGGCAATGAGATTTTAAAAGGGTGACATACAGGTTTCATTCACTTCTGTTCCTCTGATAAATACATCATTATGCTTACTTAGCTATTTGGAAAAAAATAAGTCCTGTTTCTTGCAAAGAATCAGAACTTTGTTTTTGTTGGTGTATGCACTTCTTCTGGGACATGTGGACTAGGGACCCTCCACTGTCAGTTAAGTCTGTGTGAGACCTTTCCCATTCTGAAGATGGTGATGGCAGTGCTCCCTCCTGGAGTGAAGAGCATGTCAGTTTAATCAGATACTGATGCTGTCCTGCTGCATCCTCACCCTTCATGCTAGTGGAGCAGCCTGCTGTCAGGAGAGCTGTCCTTGGTGGGGTGCATGGTACATTCTGTGTTCTGTACAGACACTGCTTTCCTCACCCCGGTGCATAGGCAGCTCTCCTTGATTCCTGGAGGGAAGAAGAAGCTCTTATAATGGCTTGTGCACTCATTAGAGTGAACCAATAAAGATAAAAGTGAAATCTGTAAATTGCTCATTTCAGAGGAAGATGAGAGATTAAAGGAGAGTGGGCTTTACAAACAAGGAAAAAAGAGCATAGAACACTAGAGCATGTTAGCACACCAGGTGTTTCAGAATCCCATACGAGTTCCCTGTACGGTACTCTAGAGATCTGCCCTCATGAATGCACCAAGTGCAATAGAGTAGTGACAATGAAAAGAATAATCAGGGTAAAAAAAAAGAGAAGGTAGTAATTTTATTTGTCCATTATTAAGTTTTAGCAGTTAAAAAGTACTGTCAGGGAACTGGGCTCAAAAAAGCTGTACTCTGAACTTGTTGCATCCCATATGAACAAGACCTCCTCATCAGAGTTTAGATGGCTAGCATTGTTAGTTGACTAGATTCAGCTATGTGCAACTGTCCATATCAGAGCAAAATAAGGTACTGTCAGTCTTGCTTTACTAGGGGCAGGCCAACTGCAGAGTCCCGATACTGAATGGTATTGATCAGAGGAAGGAGATGGCAAGCAAGCTGGATATGTCCATGCCTTCAAAGCTATCCTAAGCCAGCAGGGCCAACTCCGCAGTGGAGGTACCTGCTCTCTTCTTTCCAGTGCAAGCATTATTTCCCTTTTCCTCAAGGTGAAACCTTTCTATTAGTGCAAGGAACTCAGAAAGGCATTCCCCTGCTTTTTTTTTTTCATTAAATGACACTGTTACCTATGAACTGTTATTTTCATAGGGCTTTGCACAGTTTTGAAACCTGTGGTCCTCAACTAGTAATGAAAGAATCCTGCAAAATATTCTGGGGCTACCATGATTTTAGTTGACTGGCTCTGTGCCTGCATTAGAAGCTAAATGACGCAGATTTTCAATTGGCAGATAAATTTGTGTAAAAAGAAAGGTCCATTAAATTGATATTAAGTTCTCATTAAGTGACTTTGGTCTGAGACTTTGCTACTGCATTTCTAGGATGGAGATGCTGCTCTGAATCCTTCTGTTCTGGCTGAGAACCATATGGGCTTTAAGGGGAGGTATAACAGCATAAGCTAATTATGACATGAAAGCTGTTTATTGCTTAGGTTCTTCAGCTGTCTCTGGGTGTGCTGAAGGACAGTGGTTTTGGTTTGCTTCTAATGTCATCCTTTCAGAAAAAGCCTTTGGGGAAGCATACATTTGAAGCCAATGTGCTGTGAATCAGACAGTGCATTGGACAAATCCCACCATCAAAAATTTTGAAGATGCCTTTTTTAAAAGGGCAGCTGTCCCACAACAGGGTGGTTGCCATCATCCAAGCATAGCCCTACTCCTTCCAGGTTTCTGTATTTCAAGGCTCTGTTTCTCTTGAACATCACCTGAAGTAGATTGTAGTGCTAATGAATGTAATTACCAAGAGAATCTTTGAATTCCATGTGTATCACTCCCTCTTTGTTTTGAATTAGCACTTGCTGCCTGTTGCTGCTTTCTGGTATTTAATATATAGGACAAGCATCAACGTTTGTTGTTTTGCCCTGGCTGACCCTTTTTGTTCCAGCCTTTAGCAATGTTGGTTGCTCAACTTGAAAGGGCAGTTGCTGCTGTTAATGCTTGCTGTAATTCAGTTACACAACTGGTGCACATTATGATTTAGTATGAAAGCCAGCACCTTTTTTTATTATTATTTTTTTTTAATAAATCAGTGCTGTGTTGGCTCTGCAGAGGAGAGGAAACTGAATTCAAGGTAATTTCAGTGACTTAAGGTCCATTTTCTTCTTGATTAAGGTGGAAATGTACGGTGAATGGGTGCCTAATGCAGAGCTATTATAAGGTTACATTTTATGCTAAGGACTAAACCATCTGAGGTAGGAAAATGTTGCCAATGCACAACAGAGTGCTACAAAGCCAAGCTTTCTGTAGTTATTGTGTCAAAAAGTGATGTTTTGTGACTCTAACAATAAAAAACATGTTAAGAAGTAATTTTCCTGAAACTTATATTGTAGTGCTTGTTTGCCTAAGTGAGGAAAAGGAGATATTTATTTTCTGGGAGGAAGTTTTATATAATTAAAGGCAATCACATTACCTGATACTAAGTTCCTGTTGTTTGTTTTCATGTGTGTGTTT
Source organism: Bombycilla garrulus (assembly GCA_013400315.1). NCBI lineage: Eukaryota > Metazoa > Chordata > Aves > Passeriformes > Bombycillidae > Bombycilla > Bombycilla garrulus. The sequence continues at coordinate 4,153 of VXBU01005291.1, forward strand.
GTTCAGTTCACCTTGTTTATTGAAGGAAGTGAGGACAATACAGAGCTCTTAGAAGCATTTTGACTGTTCTATAAATGCCTTAGTGCTTACCCATATGTTCTGTTTAGCTGTCACTCTAGATGATATGAGACCAAGTCATCTGAAAATTGCTTGGATAAAATACAGAGTTGCATTTTTTTTTTTTGTAATACTTTAGTTTTCTGTTTGTAAGCTTTTATTTTGTATCTCAGAAACCATATACTCATTGAAGGTATTAGAGAATTAGTACTGCAGTGAACAAGTTCTCAAAATGTTTGTGTTTATTCCAAGTCTTTTCAATACTGAATGTGGGAACCACCAAAGTCAAGATAGTACTTGGAAAGTGGGAATAGAATGTGGATAATCACTTATGATAGAAAATACAGTCTAACATGCTTATGAAAAAACCAAAACACATACAAGCATATTTAGAGTTAGGGCTGAGCCTGAGAGGAAAGCAGGACTTTTAGTAAAGGTTACAGCTGAGGTTAGGTCTAAATTATCACCTCACGGACATGCTAAAGCATCATCCCTTGTAACCTAATGTAGTTTGGTCTGTCCAAAGCCTCTCTCAAGCACACAAGTGTATTGGGCCAAGATTGGACCAAGCTACTTAGATGCTTTTTTCACTTGCTTCCTTTGAAGTGTTTCAGAAATGTAAAGATAATGAACTTGCTCAATATATGAAACTTCTCCCTTTCACACCTCACTCTCACTATACACCTTCTTATGTAAATATGAAATCTTTCTTTTATCTGTTGCTTAGAAAATGCCACAGCACTGTACTGTAGCCTAAAATGCAGCTCATCTCTTAATTTTTGTTTGATTTATGTGAGTGTTACTGATCTGAATTGATTTAATTAGTTTCTTTCTGCTAATGTCAATGGGACATAGGATTCACAGACAGCCACACAGAGCTTCTCTTTGCCTTTTCCATGGCATTTTGTGTAGGGCTGTGTAAGGTTGAATGCCTCAGAGCTATAGCTTTCCCATACTACCACATCTATTTTGTCTCAAATATTTCAGCTATTTACTTTCAAGCATGCTGAAGAGCACAAGGAAGAACTTCAGGTGTTAATTCTTTGAGAGAGGATTCAGTGGAAGAATAAAGCAAACAACATATGTATCTATAAGTAGGTATTCATGTGGGAGCCAGGTGTTCAAGCTGGTAATCTATTAAGATATCTAGAATGTTTCTAAACACTTTCTGGATTACTAGAGAGTTAATATAGATCAGAGACCGTATCCTGTAGGTAGACTAGATGTGATCATCCTGATTTGGAGATTAGTATTGACATGGACCATTTCCACATCAGTTTTCTCACAGCCAGAGAAAACCAGATATATTTAATCTACTAGTATAATACAGCTTTGATATCTGCTTTGGGGTGAGTTCCCTAATTCCAAATGGCTGTAGGGACAAGATTTATATTGATGATAATGTATGCTTAGGCATCAACTGCACACTGACTCCCTTGTTATACATACTCATACACACACACAGACATGTACATTTGGTGACATCTTAATCTGGAGCTGATCCCAGCTTAAACAACACATTTTATGTTGAAAGAATGTGGTAATCCTTTCCAAATCTAGGCACAGTTCAAGTAGGTGGGCTTCTTCTGGGTAGGTTTGGGTAACTGAACACCATGTAGCTGTGAAACCACAGACTGCTTTTACACTTATGTCAGATTCATCCCACAAGTACTGCTGCATTCTCTTATATAACTTTCCTCATACTATATACTCTGAAAAGATGCATCTTCTGCTCACTTGCTGACATGGCCTTAGATGTATAAGTTTGTTTCTCCTTTAATTCCCCATATCTTGATCCGTCAGTGTCAAAGCCCAGAATTTGTCTATATTATTTGTTCCTAAATTTTATTTCATCTTCCCGCACCTCTTTTCTGCCAGAAATGTCTATTTTTATAATTCTTTCTACTCTTTATGAAGCCATGGCATCCGCGTGAAATGTCATCTCTAAGTTCCTCTACGAGCACTCAGTGTGATAAATTGCAGTACACTCTGAAATTTGGGTCGAATTGAAATTTATTAATTATAGCAAGCAAGACATAAGCAAACCAGTGCTGGGTGACAGGGGAGTCTCGCTCCACCACTGCCACACTAAGAGCCTGTTCCCGTCCGTCTTTTATACAGTCCCATTTCCTGCTGACGTGTCTTCTTAGTTGTACTCTGCATATGTCTCCTACTGTTGCTAGGTGGTCACATCCTGCCTCCTGATGGTTCTTGGATGAAGGTTGGTAGTCTTCCTTGGGTGTCTTCTTTCCTTATTTGGTGTTCCTGTTCCGATTTCTGGAACTCAAAGCTTATTTGAGCAAGTACTTATTGAGCAAGAGCATATTTATGTATGAGTTTTATCTTAATCTAAATACTTTTGTTTCCTGTCCTTGTGGTTTCTCTTACAAGGACTTTTGATTTTCTGTCCTTCTGGTTTATCTTACAAAGACTTTAACTTTCTGTCATTGTGATTTGTCCTTCTTAGTGAACAAAACATCCTTTAATTTACCACATCCACTTGCTTCTTCCTTGAAAAGATCAGCAAAACAATAGGAACCAGACTACTCTACACCCTTTCTTCTGAGCATTGCAATTCTCTCCACTGACTGGTTTTTTTGGGGGCCATAAGAAGAGCTCTGTGAAAAGATTCTGATAAAAAGGTGGGAACATCCAATGCTTACAATTACTTTCAGTCCAAAAAATATTTTCCATATAGCTGCCTCTTTTGTGAAGACATTTGATATAGATTTCCTTTCACGAACACATAGCACTGTTTGTGGAATTTATTTTTTACTTTTCTTTAAATGAAAAATGGATGTTTCTTCTCACTGGCAATTTGGTAATACAAGATGCATTCTTTTTCAAGGCTAAGTCACTGAGCCTTACTGAATGAGGGGAGTAGGATAGAGAGAGCCCTCTGAGCCACAGCACCATGTTGTATGTGATCTTCCTGCATGCCGGAAGGTAAATGACCTTCTGAGAATCCCAAGACAAGAAGATGATCTGATAATGTTTTTTTCACTTATAGCCTTTTTCACTTCTTCCCCAGCTGTCCACTTGACTGACTGTTTTTTCCAGGATCTTCTGTTATTTTTTTCCTATTGCAGAATACCATGCCTTGACATAAGATGAAGTCTCTTCCTTTCTTTTAGTTCTCTTAGTTAGGAACTCTTCTATCTCTCAAATACTATGTCAGCCTCTCCTGGCTCAGTATCCACCCAGTTAAGCGGCCCAGTAATGCTGTGCTGAACAATCAGTAAAGGCATCTTGAAATGTTAACGTCTCAGTCTGATAAATATACATAGAAGTCTGTGAAAAATGTTGATAGCTGAGCATGATCCATTAGATAGAAATTTAGGATTACTATTAGGAAACCACAGCCTAAGAGTAATTTTCTTTGGGACCTAGAGAAGGGAAGAGGATTGGGGATGTTACAAAAGAAGAGGCACAGTTTCTGAAGCAAGTGATTTGATGGTCATGCACTGCCTTGCCTCATGTGTTGCATGATATGTTGTACTGTGGTCAATTTGAAAGTTATTCAGAATGGTAGGTTTATCATCCCATTATACCCTGTACAGTAATGCCCTAATTTTCACTGGGAATAGAGGTAGATATATGTATATGTAGTTCTATCTATTTCTAGATGTAATTATGCTATATTGCAATAAAAGAAGTGACTAAGGAGCTGCTTTTTGAATACTGTGCTTGACCATGAGGTCTCAGTCTCGAGTCTGTCAAATTCTGACTCCAAGAAACTATTTACCTCCTGGTGTGTGGAAAGATCATACAGTTTGGTGCTGCAACTCAGAGGGCTCTTTGCATCCTACTCCTCCTGGCTGGTAAGAGTACCCTAAACTTACTCCCTCTGTAGACCTTGTGAAGCGATGGTCAAAATACTTTTGAAAGTATATTAAGCTAAAACAATGGGTTGAAAATAAGGCAAAAAAATATGAATGAGGAGAAGAAGTAGTCCATAAATGACAGGTCAAACAGTGCTGGGGCAAACAGCCAAGCTATCTATGAAGTACAGTGAAAAGTCAGATGCCATGTTTTGTCACTGAACATCTGTTATTGCCGGCCTAAAACAGGGATTGGCACTAGCCCAGGCCAAGAAGGCATAAATAGAAAATCATGTCTCTGCAGTGACTTCTCAAAGGAGCTTTCTGATGAGTAAAATATTAGAATCTAGTGAGATATTGACTGTATCCATCTCCATTTCCAGGTTATGTATTTGTGCAATGCTTGGAATAGCACAGGACAAGTGCCATGCTGTTAGTGAAATTTTAAGATCTTATTATAATTACAGTGCTGAATTGTTAACAAGCTCTAAATGTTAGTCACACATTTCAAGAGTGGGCAGTGTCAGTCAATACACTTAGTGTGATTGTTCTAACCACTGTCTTGTCTTTTTAAACTTTACGTTGTGACCCCAAATATCAGCTCTTATTTAGCTTCTAGACTCAAGTCCACCTCTAGTAAGAGACTGATGCTCACCGTTACTCCTTAAGTTATTATACTCAACATAACATATTTGCAGCAAGCCCTGCAAACAGACCTAGTAGCCTGCAGCTCTGTCATTCTGGATTTTGTTTGCACAAAGAAATCTAGAGAGTCTGCATTAGTTGGCCTCATTTGCTTTCTGCTTCCTTCTGTGCACTTCAGCAGGGATAATTGCATACTGAACCATTAGCATGGTATTGTGTTCTCTGTCAGTCTTTGTGGAAAACAGGAATGAATGCATTAGGTTGTAACGTGCACTAAAACCTCCTTAAGGCACTCTTTTGTCATCTGATTTGCAAAATGTTAAAAGAATGTTAGTGGGATATAGCAACCTAGTGCTTTGATTGATTATCTTACTGCTGGCAAATTTAGGGGGGGGCTTTTGTAACATTCAGTGGGTTGTTACACTTGCACAAAAGCTGGTCACATCTTTCACAAATTCCCCATATCTTCTTCAGTTGCAGCATTCCTTTTCCTGCATTTTTAGTGAAGATGTTTCTTGAAGTCATTTAATTTTCTTCCTAAGCTGCACTGTTTAAATGTAAACAGGATTTCAGGAGCAGGCATGTTATATGTTTTTAAGCTAAAGCCTAAAGTTTCATTAACAGTTAGCCTTGTGCAGTTTATCTCTAAAGGAGGTGTCAGCTGTTTCATATTTCTTTCAACTATGTATCCATGTTACTGGCCAATCTCAGCTATTAATTTTAGTACTTGTGTGTAGAAGAACAGAGCCTACTTATGTTCTTCCATTCTTCAAATATGTGAGTTTTCTCCTCTAGGAAAAACTTATATTAATTCATAATTTTAATTTTTTTAAGCATTTACATGAAATTAAATTCAGATACAGTTTCAGCCAAATCAAACATCTTCACTGTTGCTTAAGCTGTATACACAAATGTGGGAGACCTAGCTCAAAACCTTGCTCTAAAGGAGGTAAGGGAAAAAACCGAATTTGACCTTATTCTCATTTCACATGATCTAGTTGCTGAGCTAAGGGGTAGAGAGAACCACTTTTCTCATACTTGCAGATGACATTAGTTGTTTGACCCAAATCACATTGTTTCAGCTAAAGGAAAATTCAGAGAAGTGTTGTTCTTGGGCTGATCCCACACAAATGTCTTATATGTGTTGTGATTTGGTCTCCAAAAGCGGGAACCCCCTCTCCCCCAAACAAACAACAAAAACCCTGAGGCCCTCCCTCCTCCTTGTTTCTTGCATGGCCCCATTTATTCCTCTGATTGGAAAAAGGCTTCTGCACTATTTCTGTGACATGCTGTACTGAATTGCAGAAGAAAAGACACAGAGATTTAGACAGTAGTGGAAAATCTTTGGCTTTTTTATGACAGTGTCCAAACTGCGCTTTGGGTGTTTCAGCGTTTGGGTTCAGAGGACTCCTCACTGGTTGGAATTGCACTGACTTTGTTACCTAGAACAGTACAGGCAGACTTGTATTTCAGAAGTTCAGGAGGTTGCTCTACCCCTGTCAATGTTCTCTTTTCCCCATACAAGTGAGTAGAAACCTATTACTGCCTAAATTTGACTAAGGAAAGGGGAAGCTTCCTGGCATGCAAAGTTACAGGTGCCATCACATGCTTTATGTTCAAAATCAAAAAAAAGCTAGATAGCTCTGTTGGGATCATGAGATCCACCAACAGAAAATCAGTGACTACTTCCCACAATAAATCTATGCATTGTGTTGATAATGTTCAGGAATAAAGAAGCCAGAAGCACTTCTTAAAAATTATTTTAGCACCCTCAGAGAACTGTTTGTGAAAACCCAAATCCCCTACAGGAACATTTAAAAGGCAGATAAAGGGCACTCAGACAAAAGACACCAAGACAGCATGTGTTTCCTTATCAGTCAATGTTTTGTTGAATCTGGCAGTTCAGACTCTGGAATAATCCTTCTGGTTCTTCACTTCTGACTTTGTTGTTAGGATAAGTGACAGCTTCTACAAAGTTCCTTAATAGATGGTTCATAATGTGTTCCTGTGTGTAACCCCTTGAATATTAAGCCTTCTAAAAACTGCTTTCAAAAAACAAAAAAACTTGTTATTTTTCTATCATCATGACATTAATATGTGATATTTTAAAACACAATTTTAATTTTTTTAATAAGCCAAACAATATTTGAATCAGCCAAACAATATTTTGGAGCAAAAGATGACCATCTGAGTTTACTTTTTAAAATTCTTCCTAGATCTAGCATTACTGCACTTTGGCATCTCTTTTGCAAAGAATAAATATTGGATTGTGACATTAAATGCACAGGCTCAGATGATGCTGGGGTTTAAATGTAGCATGGCTCTCAGGTGAATGATGTTTTTTCTGTCACCTCAATATCAAACTGGTTCATGGAGAGGGGAATATTCCAGGGAAGTAAGGAGAGAGGTACAAATTCTTTCTGTCTTTTTTCTTGTTGCTGAAAGCATTTAAGGGGTGTTTCACTGTCCTTCATTTGAAGGTCAGCTATGACTGACAATTTGTAATGGGGTTAATTCTCACTTGTCTCTGCACCGCAGTAAACTGGTGGAAAATACTTTTAGTGGATACAGTGCTTTAAATTGAGTATAGGATAGATGCATCATGAAGAGCATCAAGAATATATATCAAGACTGCTATAATAATAGTGTTTAATAGAGTAGAAAGGTGGTTGACTGCATATGTTATGTCAATGTTTAAACATGAATTGTAACAGACTTATATTTCAACCTTTTTTAGCTGTTGCAGAATAATAGTGGCACATCTGCTTTGTACAAATCTGGCTGAGATCACATATTTTCCTTGGGAATAGTCATTGTTAATAAACTGTAGCGTAGAAATCAATGACAATGTAAATGAAGATCTTTACATTTAAAACATGCTAAACTGAATTTAGACAATGTCACTGATAGAATTGAATTTCATTTTTTTGCCCATTTTTCTGTTGGTACTTTCAGAATAAGAGGTTATCTTTTTGCTGGTACTAATTGTACCAGTAATCTTGTTTTCTTTTCAAAAACACACTCAGGGAAGTAAGGATCACTTCTTTTATGGTCCTGTGGTGTTCTGGCAACACTTACAGCTTTCTGCTTTGTTAAGCCAAATTGTTGCTGATATGCTTTCTTCGTGCAACACATGGTATGTTATCTAGTTTGGAACACAACTCTGGAGGCTACTCTTTACAAATACATATGATATTTTAATTTCATGTAGAAAATAAATTTCACGTTATAACAATTTATTTTCAGGTACTGTAACACATAGTCTTATAGTGGTGCAGTCTTCTGAGTTGTCTTTAAAACATAAGTGTTCTGGGTGAGTGGAAGAATGACCTTAAATATTGCACTCTTAGAGCCTTTGTATTCTTTAGGCAAAGTACAGCTGAATCAGTGTAGAAATTATATTCTTTGTTTTAAGCTGATGATGAAAAATAAGCAGACATTGTCCCCAAAACCTTTCTCACAGACTTTCTCTGAAATGGTGTTACAGGATGCCATGGCTCTGCCTAATTATCTACAATAAAAGTGTGTACAGGCAATAGAAATTAACTTGAAAATGAAAAGCTCTCCCTTTCTTCCCGTCTCTTCTGTTTAAACTGTAGCTACATTAATTAAAGACCTCTCCCCTTTGTCCCTTGGCTACTCTGACATATGCTTAATTTTAAGGGTATCTGGACTGACCTTGGCAGAATCCCTGTTAAAGGAAGGCTGTGTTGGGAGAAGAGAAGGTGGCTAATAGCTATAGGAACACCCCTCTGGCACGTTGTATACATTTGTGGTTGGGCACAAATTACTGGAGTTGGGGAAAGAGGGAAAGATAAACTGCATGTCTAAAAGACCATACAAATAATGAAACAGCAAGAAATCCCTAGAATGCTCATCAATATATTAATGGAAAAAAATAAACCAAAACAACAGAAAATTACTCCTCTAGAAATAGCTAATAGGGCAATAACTGATTAGGTATATAGATGATTTGAAATCCACAGACTAAATAAAAAATCTGATTGTGGCTTTAATTTTTAAATATACTTTGTAAGAACCTGCCTGAAAATGGGTATAAACATTAATGAAATAACTGTAATGTGAAGCTTTTGGTAATGAATGAATTAGAAAACCATATGGTTGCATTAAGTCGAATAATTTATGTACCATACACAAAAGTAGGGCATCCATAAATCATTTATGATGTCCTCTTCATCAGTTCTTGGCTCTTTGAGTCTTAATTGAAATCCAAGGTAGCTGGATATTAGAAAAGCTAGATTTGCTAGTCAGATAACAGACAACTTTCATTAAAGCATTAATTAATTTTAGAAGGCTGAGGGCCTGATCCATTAAAAATACTTGCAGAACAGTGCTACCTTAGTCATGTCTGGAGTTTTTTTCTATTTTAATTACTTTCTTCCTCTGGTCAATGAAAGTTGTGTTCTACTTTAATTTGCTCAGCAAGCATGATGGAATACTACTGAGTTTATGGAATTAACTATTGAATTGCCCAGACAATTCCAAATGCTTTAAATGGCTGTATGGTACCATTACAAAAGTAAGGTGGTCTGTTCCTTAGGGTAACTGTCAATGAGCCTATTTCCTCTTCCACAGGCAGAGATTCCGAGGACCTTTTTTAGGCTATTCATTCTATGCCCAGTCCTTCATGTCAGTAGGAACAAGGGAACACTGAAGAAAATAGCTTTTTGTGGGTTTTTTTTTACTTTTCTTGTATTTAAACATAATAATTTAAACTCTCATTTTATAATCTTTAATAGTGATCTAATTTCATTACTAAGATGGCCAAAATAAATGTTTTGCATCACTGTTATAAAATGAGAGCATTTTATAAATGCTGAAATTAATGTGAGACTTGAGCTATAAGCTTATTCTGCCAAAGAGGTAGGCCTATGGCAAAATGATCAGGGTTGTTTTAATAAAATACTTAACAAAAAAATTTAAACAAAAAATGGATTTACACTATTGGTTCTAAAAATATACAAGATTCAGTCTGACAATATTACTTAGTTTGAATAGTACATCTTTGTTGTGGTGATAAATATGTTGAAGAAAGTAGAGATAGGCAGTTTAGTTTCAAGTGCCATATTTATTTCTGTTCAGGGTTTACGAGTAGGATGTTTTTATATTCAATTTTTAGTTATTCAAAGTAAGGGACTAAAGAATGTTGTAGATAATGGAAAAACTCTAATAAAGTAATGTAAAACTATGATAGAGCATATTAAGACCATCACAGAATCACAGAATCATTTAGGTTGGAAAAGACTTCTGAGATCATCACGTCCAACCTATGACATAACACCATCTTGTCAACTAGACCATGGCACTGAGTGCCACATCCAGTCTTCCCTTAGGGCTCCTCTAGGCACAGTGAGTCCACCATTTCCCTGGACAGCACATTCCAATGCCCAGTCACCCTTTCTGTGAAGAACTTTTTCCTAATGTCCAGCCTGAACTTGTCCTGGTGCAGTTTAAGGCTGTGTCCTCTTGTTCTGTTGCTGGTTGCCTGGGAGAAGAGACCAACCCACACCTGGTACAGCCTCCTTTCAGGTGGGTGTAGAGAGTGGGGTGCATGAAGTAGATGTATTGGGCACAGAGTTAGCTCACATCTTTCAGGGTTTGCTATCTAAGGCATAGCATAAATGTGCAGAGCAGGCCATCTCTAACAAAAAAATCCCTTCAAGTTCCAGTGCTGGGGAATGTATTGCAGAGCTTGAGGAGCATCAATATCAATACTGAGTTATGGTATCCTTCCAACTCTGAGCTACTAATGCCTAAGAGCAGCTTTGGTGTCTCCATATTCATGTGCCATTAAACTGATGACCAAGGATCACTTGAACCCTGGCTGTATTTCCAGGCCAGGGAGTATATTTCTAGGCCAGACTTGAATGTTCCCAACTGTCATTGCCACAGTCAAGCCCTTTCTCTTGTTCTCATGTAGTTGATCTTCCTTCTTATGCAACGCTACCAGTTTATTTGGCTGGCCAGCCAAGTTTGTTCAATGTTTCTCAGTGGCCCACATCAAATTCACTTTTGCTTTCTACCATTATCTTTCAGTGGGTTGTAAAACAGGCTTAGCATAAAGCTGCAGGATGTTCCAGGGGGTAGTCAGAATTTTTTGCATGCCCTGCAGAAAATACATGCTTCAGAAAGGCATATCTGATGCTTAAAAGGACCTTCAATCAATGTGGCCTCATTAATGTCTTATGAGTTGCCAGCCCCAGTGATCCTAGCTTTTGTCAATCAAAGTTTGGCAAATGCTGCTAGCTTTTCTTTGTCATAATGTTGTTATAACACTCACCATCCAATGGTCTTCTGCTATTAATCTTTGCTATTTTGGCCATGCTGCTACTATTGTAGTTTCTTCAGTTGTAATAGAAAGGGATTTACTATAGTCTTTGGCTCCAATAGATAGCGATTTATTTTCTTGGCTTGTCTACTTTAACATAGACATACATTTTTGCTTTCCTAAATCTTACTCTGCCTGGAGGCTGACTGACTCTGCCTCTAGCACTGGCTTTCTTTTTCTTGCACTTTTCTTTAATTGTGGATCTCTCTCAACATTACTTTGAGGGTGATGCAATACTAAAATACCTTCACTTTCATATCACATCAACTGTGAAACAGCCCTCTAACAGCTCATTAATAATGGAATGGATCACACATTCCTTACAGCAATTGAGCTATATGGGCTGCTGATCAGGAACCACTGAAATGGATGAAGTCTTCTCAGTCAAAAACCTCAAGGCAGTTGTTGAAAATTAATTCCTTTTTTAGAGAATTTTGAGGTTAAAAAAATCACTGTGATAAAATCAAACTATTTAAACACTTTGACTAGGAGGTAAGGAGGAAATAGAAGTCATATATCACAAAAATCCCGAAGCTCAAGGCTACAATGGGCACTCAGGTTCCAGCATCTCTTTTGTCACATCCTGGTAGGAGCTGAGAGTCACGGGAGAAATTGGCTAAATCATCCAAGTAAGGTTATTTGGTGTCTTTTATTTACCTTGTAGGGTAGAGGTGAGATAGGCTTATGGAGGGGGTATTTTCAATGCATTTGAGATTGGTCTTGCCTTCAATATATGGGAGTTGCGAATCTAAGTCTCTTTTAGACACTGAAATGTTTTGCTCTTCTTTCCAGATTAGATTTTATTTGATTAGTTCAACTGAGTAGAATCTGTGGTGTTGTTGGAAAATGGTTTCTCTGGAAGTCTAGTCATTCAATTTATCATGTGGCATATGAGGACAAAGCAATAGCTCTTCATCCTGAAGCATATACAGAGCAGGGACCTGAGCTGAGCTCTCCCACATGCAATATAAAGCTCTGCCACCAATGTGTTGCTTATTCTGAAGTAAATCAATCTTCTTAAGGTCTTCAGTATGCTGTCCCTTAGTGAGATTATCCGCAATATATTATGTCTCAGCAGTATGAGACTAAAAATCTGACAAGAAATTCCAGGGACAGGAACAGGAGAAGGAAGCTATTCTTAGCTGTTCGTTTGCTAACAGGCTGTACAAAATCAGAAGGTAGTATATCAGCATAAGTCTCAACACAGATTATCCTGATAAGTTTATACTGAGTTGCTCATGCAAAATATAGCCAGTAAGCTCATGCACCTTGCTAGAGAAAAGAATTGAATAAACACTATAAAGTAAAGATTCAGACGTGTTTTTGTACAGGGAGGCAAGACCACATGCAGTCCATGTGCTTTCTCTGGTGAAGTGGAAAGGCACTTGGTTTTTTTTTTTGGCGCAATACCAGACAAATTACATAAACAGAAAGGAATTAATAAAAGGCTACTGTTTTGAATCTTATACACTGTTATTCTCTGTCTTTTAAAAATTGAATATATATTCAGGAGTCATTTAGTTAAAATCATTATCAACTAGACAATCATTTCAGCCAAACTTGCATTACATTACTTCTGCATTATTCATTCTTTCCTGAATGATATTTTTGACTGGGACTTACAACTTAATACGGCTGATGTGAATTGATGTGAAACTTACGAGACTCTTATTCTTGAAACTGCTTTGTGTTGCCCAGTATAAAACTTGTATTTTTCTCCAGTTAATCAGGCATGTAATGTATTCAAAAGCAATGGTTCACAACATTGCTGCATTTTTCATACATTCTTTTTTATTTCATTTTTTTTCTGCTTTAGCCAACCATTTGGTACTTCCCATGCAGTATTTTCTACCACTTTTTACCCTTCTCTGTTATTCCTGTAATTAGTTTGCTGGAGTTCTTGTCCCCAAACTATCTAGTCTGTAGTGCCTACTTAAAACATTTGTCTCACCATCCATTCAACTAGCCCCAATGATTCTGTTCCTCCATCTCCTCTCTCTAACTACTGTGCGCAAGTCATCCTTTCCTCAGCCAACACTTCTATTGTCTTTTTTTTAAGTGTGTGTTTGGGTTTCAGGCTATGATAGGAGAAATATCTAATCTTATCCAAAATCTTTCATAATAGATTCAAACTTGGAAAAATGCTTTAAATAACACATCTTCCTTAGACATTGCCCCACACAGCCATTGGAGGTTTAGCTCTTCTTTCCTCCTTGGAGTGCTTTATTGGTCTTCTGGACACTTCTGCCTGTGAACTCATCCCTTTTTATCACAAATTCTCATTCTTGTCATGCTCTACTCTTTTACCTTTTGTAAGTGTGGCCCCTTTCCTCAGGCTATTACCAGGGTCTTGGCTTGTCTTTGCTTTTTAATCACCTTCTATCTCTGTCTTTCTTTTCACCTTTGTCTTTCAGTCCTTCTTTTAGTCTTGTAGTCTCAAACCACTTTACCATTTTCCTTTCTATTTTTACATATTTTGTAGTCCACACATCTCTCTCTTCTCCCAAAAATACATATTAAAAACTATTAAAAGAAACTATTTAAATTAATTCTACTAAAACACACTCTCTGTTACAAGAAACAAACTTTAACCACATTTCCTCCTAAATTTATCCTAAACCAATACAGTTCCCCTGACAGTCTTCCCCTTTACCATGAATGCTCCTTTATTTCCCAGTCCGGATCTCTGACAATGCTGTGGACATTGGAAAATTTATTGAACTGTATTGTCCATTTTCTCACCCTGTACTAAGGCAGGTGTTCTCAGCTCTGATTTTAATTAGTTTTTTTGGTCTGGTGGTGTTTTGGTTTTCTTGTTGATTTGTTTGTTTGTGGCTTTGTAGTTAAGTTTGGTTTTTTTTATTTTTATTTATCTCGTTCATGGCAAATAACTGCTTTGATCCACTATGTGTGCACCTGTTTTCTTATTTGTTTGTGTTAAGCTGGAATAAAGCAACTACAGAGTATTCCTGCTTTTGGTATAGGGTTGCTTTGCTTTTGCAGTGTTGCATGGACTTCTGGATTCCAGTTGCTGTAGGGGTTATTGAGAAGCACTTAGACCCAAGTACATACAGACCTGGAATTAAATTATGGTACAACTGATTTCTGAGAAATCCTGTTTAAACTCCTGACCAAATATACTTTGAAGCCCAAGATTAAATTTTGCTGGTCTTCACAAAATGTTGCAGAAAAAATATATTTTCACTTTGAAAGGGGTATTGTTTGCCACATGAATTGTGACTAACCAAAGCTAAATTCATGTTTGCTCAAAGACAATAAAAAAAGTTATCTCAGCTAAACTAAATATTAATTCAAGATTAATTTTTTGTAAGGTGTACATGTCGAAAGTCACTTAGCAACATACAAGTATGCAGTATTTCCTAAGTGTAGGCATTGAATAGGTTGAATTTGTACTCTGTAGAGTTTTGGAGGAAAAATGTCTAGTGAAAATACATCAAGTAACAATATTGTCCACCAGATGTCCCTGTACGCATAGGTGGTAATGGACAATATTCATTCAACTGTCTAATTATTAGTGTTTTTAAAGTCAATTTACACATATGTATGCATTTCCCAAGTCTCTGTTAACCACTGTGCTGTTAACACAGAGTTAAGACTGTGAATAACTGGCAATTTTATTAGCAGTATTGAGAGCTGTAGTTATGAAAATAAATTACAGGAATTCACTATGAAGTTTCTACTTGCCATCTCATTTTTTTGTGTGTTTTCTTCTCTTGGAAAACAGTCAACCTTTATAATGCGTAATAACTATTGATCTCTTATATTTGTCATTTATATAAATTTATACATTTAAATGCATTAGTCATATAAATATTACCAAGGAATATGTTTTCATCTATCTGCCTATCTAGAAAAGACTTTAAGTAACTATAACTGAAGAACTAGTAAGTTGAAGGATTGTGGTTTTGTGGAGGTTTCTTTTAACTTTGATAGCTATTGGTGCAGACTTTGGTCGTGGCACCTGTATTCATGCAATATGTTTCATTTCTGTCAGCTGCTCCCTTGGCTCGCTGTGCAGCATGTTCCAGCCAAATTCTTGGCCACCAGCTGTCCATGCATGTTTAGTGGCTACAGCAGGGCCATGAGGACCCACTTCACTAACAGGGAGTTAGACTGCTGCCCTCAAATTTGTAAATAACCGTTTACCTGGCCATAACCACAGTGTGACCTGGTCAGGTCTGCCAATGTGTGTGCACTTAGGCATCGTGGCAAATTTGAGTACACAACTTGAATTTTTAGTGATGCCACAGCACAGAAAGGATGCCTTGTCCTCTTTTTCCCTGGCACGATTAAGCTGCCAGAAGGGCATCTGAATCCATGCTGGGAGCAAGGCCTGGGCATGACTGAGAGATTCCACCCCAGGCATTCACTGTGTCAAGTCTACATGCAAAGCTATCCTTGGACAGAGAGGTGTCAAACACTAGTGGCAGAACCTATGTCCAAGTCTTCCTTTCATTTTCTCTGTTTCAAGTTAAATTATAGAGATTTAATTTTACAGAATTATTATTTTATAGTTGTAGTTGTGACCCACCAGATATTTCTGTGTTTGGCAACGTATTACTTGATTAGAATGTTGAATTTTAATAATATTCTTTAACCAATATTTTGCTTTTCAATTGTAGTTACAAAGTTTTGCAGGATGCATAGCCTTGAAGATTTCTGTTGAATGTGCATGAATGTATTTAGGGGTATTTCTGTTGTTATCTTTTGCTTCTTAAAAAAACATGGTACCTAAAAACTCCTTGTTAAAACCGGGTAAATTTTTTTTGCCTCTTTATGGTGCCTTCTGATAATGATTATAGAGCAAATGATATAGTTGCTTTGTTTTTCAGTGTGTTGTGATTCCTTCTTTTATTATATGCATGTGACTTTCCCGATCAGTGAGCAGTTATGCGAGATGTCATACTAGACACATAGACCGATGTTATGGTCCAGTTCTTAGGAGAAATGCCTCTGCCCAAATTAAGGTGCAAATGATACCATATCCCAAATTCAGTATCAAGGATTTTATTCAACAGTAAATGTGAAAGAGAAAGAGAGAAAGAGAGAGAAAAGAAGGGCGGGGGGGGGGACAGAGAGTGACGGAGACAGATAAAAGAAAATATCACCACTCCGTGGATCCCACCAGCATCCTGATGATTCTCTCTGGTCTTCTTGGTGATGAGGGTGCCCTGGAAAAATATATAATCCAATAGATTAATGTACATTCAGGCCAGGTGGGAATGCCCTGATGCCTTGCTCAGGAGGGTCTTTGATGGATTCTGACCCCCCTCAGCTGCCTCTCATGTGAATGTCCTGTGGATGTGGCCTTCCTGGGATTGAGGGTTTCACAGCGGGGTGGGTGTTCACTGCCTCTGACCAGAGGTGACATCACACACCCAAAACTCTTCTCCTCCCAGCTTTGTTGGGCATTGGGGGGAAGTCTGTGCAAGCCTGGCCTCTGTGGGCTATGGCCTCCCCCACCCCAAACCCAGCCAGGGATGATTTTCTGCTGGGTTTGGCTTCCTTGTGGATTCGTTCTTCTCCCTCACTCTTGTCTAACTCTCCCTAGACCTGAGATGATTGAACAACAGTGTCTCCTTTATCTTATCTAGGCAGTTTAACTCACAGTCCAAAGGCATCTTCAGGGAGGGGTGGGCTTTGGTGGTCATAGATTCTTTATGCGGTTTTTGCTATAACGGGCAAAACTCCTGCATAACATGTTGAAGATACGAACCATTTCAGTCTCTGACAATTGATTAATCAGCAGGAATTGTGTCTTAAGAAGAGATCTACCATCTGGTGCCTAAGCTCTGTAAGCTTTACAAAGTAAAGCAAAATAAGTTGGAGCCAAGGAGGTAGGAAGGGAGTAGGATAGAACAAAATTCTAAATAGTTTGGAGAAAACAAGGCACTTCTGAAAGAAGCATGCATCTTATCTTGATGGATGTGCCAAGAGTTTGCCTTTTCCTATATTAAGACATCAACTAACACTTCATATTTACTGCATGAAAAGATATCTTTTATTTATAGATGTTTTTGTATATGTATGTCAAGATGGTGTATTGCATGGAAATTTAAGTATTTTCTTTTGACTTCCTCGTTGCAAAGTTTTCTGTTTCTGTGAGGCATTATTGTCTCTGATGAACTGCTATCAAACAGAAGAACAGTAAGAAATGTTTACTGCAATAGCCCAGTAAAAAAGGCATGAAAGATTGTTCCAACATCTGAGTGTTAGAAAATAGTACTCTGATTCCCAAATCCGTAGACTAATTGAAATGTAATTTATTTTTTAAATCCACTTTTTCCATCCTAGATATATTTATTTTTATTAATGTATTTTCAGTTTGTGATATCCTATGATATTAATGTTAAGAAACTTTCAGGAATAAGTTTTAGTGAAAGTAAAAGCTTTTACATGCATTTTTAGCTCAACAGAGTGAGCTAAGTTTACTTCAGTCCACTGGGCTAACTATAACTTAATCTTGTTTATTTTTTGCAGTTTCCTGGATTATCTCTAGCTCGTTAATCTCACGAAATATCGTACTTACTAAATTACTTGCATGTGTTCAGGAAAGCATTGGCTGAAAAAGAAATAGAGATGCTTTCTTGCACAACTTTATTAATTTGAATGTAGGAATGTACACCTCCTACTGTAAAGGCAGTAATGAAGTCTGATTATGTAAGTACATGTAATTGTTAAATAGATTTAGTGCTTGAAACCAGAATGAAAGGTATAAGATAGGCAAAGGTATAATAACCAAGTTATTGGCTCTATTTAGAAATATGCTGTTAATGCTGCAATGGAATGCCTATTGACTGCTCATTACCTCTTGGGCTTTTAATGACCTAAATTTCAGTTTATAGACAATCTAACACTGATTATTTCTACAGTGATACTCATGAAATATTACAATACTTGTGCTAAATTTCTATAAAGTATATTTCATACAGATATGGATAAGTTTTGTTCAGCGATGATCTTTTAAAATAAGATTTCTTCCTTAACACTTTTTAGAGAAGTTAAAATCCTCTTACTGTGACTTCTATGAATTGTGTTTACTGACAGTAACACCTGTCTATATATATGTGTGTGTGTATATATATATATGTATGTACATATATATACATTTTCTTAACAGTACTTTATATAATATTTAAAGTCAAAACATGGCTAGAAGAAATGTGAAACAATTCAGCAGCTCTGAAGAATTATCTGTAAGATACTTGTAAAATAGAAAAGAGATTTTAGATAATATTTATACTATTACATCTTTTTTTTTCATACTTAGTGTACTTCCATGACTGTATGTTTTTCTATTTCCTTGGTGTGGATATGTTTTTCAATTTCCATTTGTGGGGTGATGTTTCCCTGGTAGGTGTATGAAAAATATGTGTGTGTTCATTGGGCTCATAGTGTTCCTGTTCTAGGTTGTACCCACATCTGGTCTGTGTCTCTGGTGACCTGTTGGAATGTTAGGGCGTCTATTACCTGTCTCACTGAAAGAAGGGAGCCAAAGGTCACTATGAACAAAGGAACCTATGGTCACTTGCTCAAACTGAACATGCTTTAGATAAATTGCTTCACAGGACATGGCGCTGTGTTAATTTCTACTTTGATGAGGAAAGAGTAAAGTTTAGTGTTAGTTTCTGTCTGGAGAGAACTGAGATCTCAGGATGTAGGAAAATGATAGCTATCATCCAGCAATGAATGTACTATTGCAGAGCAGCAAATGCATGAGGAAAGTAGGAGCGGCTGAATGGTTCTGTCTGCTTACATGTTACCATCTTGAGTCTTATTAATATGACCATGAGTATATCATTTGAAGCTTTCAGATTTCTGTGAGCATGGACAGCTACATTTTTGAGTAGCTGTCAGGTTTACATCTGTGGTTCCAGAATACTTTTCTGACAGTTACAGTACTTGCTGTTAGTCAGTGTGACACTGAGCTCTGCCTGAGACCTCCCTGAGACTTTAGACCACTAGAGCTGCCCAGAATGCAACTATACTCTGTTTCTCATCTTGTCCTTTCTTTCTTCCCATAAGGGCTTATAGCACTCATGATATCCTATTTTTGAGGACAAACCTAACTCCTGAGAGATTTTCAGAGAACTAATCTGTTTACATTTGGCTTGTCTCCATCAATGACAAACAAATATTAAGTCTATTAAATGGTCCTCTGGTATTTTAGAGCATATGTGCATAAGTTCTACAAGTGCTTCAAGGTTGTTTACACAATGAAAAAGGCAGTTCTTCTAATTTAGCATATTAGCTATTTCTCTAAGCATTTGGATTGCAGTCCAGGATAGATGTAATGTATTCACAAAGGCAAAGATCCAAGAAAAAAGACTTTCCTTCAGCAGAGTAGCATAAATGAACAAAATGTTCCTGATTCTTTAATTGCTTTTCTTTCTATGACTTGCCATATCACATAATAACATTAAATACAACAAAAGTGCATCTGTCTGATCTTGTAAGACTCATTCAAGCGTAACTCCCACATATTTCAATTTCAACCTTTTTCTTTTGATTGTGCTTCTCTTGCTAGAATAGTAGAGGTGGAATACCTGACAGAAGTAGTACCAAAGAGGTTCTACATAAGAGAGGAGGAACAGTACTTTACTTGGATTAACATGGCCTGATAAAAGTGCTTGTTTGATTCAGTAGGCTGGGAGAAGAATGATCTTTAGAGAGGGTCAAAGCTCTGTGCTTCAATCTTCTGCTTTTGGAGCAAGGCAGCTTCCCAACACACATTTTTTTTCCTGACCACAACCTCAAATATGCCAAGGTGCACTCATCTTAAAGAAACTACCACCCTCTTAGACATTTTATCTGAGCACTTCCATATTTTCAGCCTCTATAAATAGCATTCTCATGAGCATCTGATTTCTGTCATGATGACATAGCCCTCTTGGAAACCAGAGAAGCAAATAAGGATATATCTGTGTTACATATCATGAGGAACTAGCTGTAAATGAGTCAAATCAGGTATTTGGAACAGTGTGCCATTACCACATAGTAGTCATGCTTGTAAGCTTCAGGAAGCTGTTTGGGTTTCTCTACACTGCACCTCAAAATGCCATGACTTAGGAGGTATCATCTGTAGACATTTTATGAACAGAGAGCAACCATGTGGCCATAAAAGTCTTTGCTTCTGGTTCCTTGGCCCAAGTGTGAATGGTGCCCACCAAATGTCCTCTGAAATGCAAGATCATAAAATAATTGACAAAATAAGGCCTCTGTCATAAACAGTATGTCAAATTTGGTGCATTATATATATGCTAAGTGGTATATGTTTATTAATAATTATGAACAAGAGTAAAATTAATTCTTAATTCTCTGAAATTAAAAGATGGAATGAAATTTTGTTTAGGAACTTCAACATAAAATGAGATCAGGTACTCAGTGGGAGATTTTTTTTGCTTGTAAATCAAAATGAGTACTTTTTTAATGTGTTTATTTATAATTTTCTAAAAGAATCACTAATTGTTGGTAGCTAAGTAAAAAATACTATATGCTGGTATGATTAAATATTTGCTAGATAAAAATCAGGGAACAGAAGACAGGTCCTGTCTAAAGCAGTTCTTCTGGGCCTAAATTGCAGAGCCACAATCACTTTTGTACTTTGTTTCTTCCCTCAAAAGTCTGAACTTCTCTACACTGAACTGGTTTCAGTAGGATAGATGGAGAATCCTGGAAGTGCTAGAATGACCTCAGGTGTGTTAGACAACACTCATTCCTGGGAAGTCTAGTTTGAAGTCTCCTTTTAAAATGGAGAATATTTGACCCATATCTTTTTACTTTGAATTACCTCCCTAATCTCCGAATTACTAGGAGCGAGTAAGGGTACAGTAAGTCTTTTATTGTCTTGGGTATGAAAGCGGTGTAAATGTAAGTAAGCAGAGTTCTGCCCCAGACCTCTGGAATAGGAGTTAGACCTGTCGCTGTCCACAGTGATCTTGGTTTGGTCATCAGCTCCAGCAGGGGTTTTGTGCAGGTCTATGCCTTGGTTGCCCCTCCTTTTAGGTAGGGTATTATTTGATTTTGACACATACTGAGATAGCTGCAAATACACATTCATTATACACAGGATATCTCCTTAAAGCTGTAACATTGAAACATAAACGATCAAAATACAAGCTTGTTGATATGTCACAGGTATAACACATTCACTAGTTTGGATCTGGCTTTATCTATTAAACATGGATAATTTCTTACTAATCCATTTCTTACAGAACACCCCATGGTATTTATATAATCATAAAGAATCTGACGTGATGTGATAGGGGGATATGTATCTAGTAGAAACAAATCTACATTTACTTCTATTACATTGCAAAGAAATCATTTTAGTGAAACTATCAGTAAAACTATGAATCAGTCTATAAATATGTTTTGGGGTTTTTTGAGTGAAAGGCTTAATTTTCAGATGAGGTGCGGCATGCAGATGTGGCAGGTAAGGAAAAAGCGGTGCAAGAAATTACAGGTTTCCATCTATTTTTAACAATTTTTTTAGTTCTGACAATCAAAACTTAAAAGTCAGGATTTATGTGTGGTGTTCAGTGTGAGCTGTCAAATGACAAACTGTTAGCACGGAATTCTACTACAGCAAACAAGGCAGATCAGGTAGGTAAAGTTTATTTTTTGTAGCCCTACACAGGCAGGGAAATCCATCTCTTCATTTTTAGTATCTTGATTTCAGAGATCCATCATCTCCAATACGTTTTCTTGGGTACAAGAAGGCTGTGAGAAAGGGATGATTGGTAAGGCTCTGTCTATATTATTACATGTCTTTCAGTATTTTGCAGAGATTGTTGGTTAAGACTGCAGGTAATCATCCTAAACTGTAGAAAATCTGTAAGCCACAGTTGTAGTAAATTGTGACAATTCTCTTGCAAGGGATATTAGTTCTAAAGGTAATGGGGCATGCTTTTAAACTCCTGTAAATATTTCCATTTTTCTTTTTAAATTTTTTTTTTTCCTTTTTAAAGGAAAAAAAAAATTGGAAATTTCTTCCTTTTATTTTTCTCAAACACTGTATATTCTATAGATATAAATTAATTACATCAAAATTAATTTTTCTTAGTTTTCAACACCCCTTCCACTTTGACATATCTTCTCATTTTTCTCTTTTGCTGTTTAGTTTTTCATTAAGTTAATTGAACCTATGCTATTTACATGGTTTTTCTTTATTCATCTTTTTTTCGTTTTGCATTCTGTAATTCTTAAAAACTTGATGTGTTTTGGATAAGTTAAATAAGCAGTGACAAAAAGTATCACACACACAAAAATAGGAAAACTGGAAAGGAAATTAAAATAAACAGCAAAGATGGAAATAATTTCTTCTATTCCAGTAGATGGCAAAAAACTTGGATTGTGATGAAGACTTAGAGTGAAAAAAATGTGTCATACTTTTTGTTTTCCAAAATGGAATCAGTGAAGGAATTCCAAGTGGAATAATGTCAAGTTTGCCAATGTGTTTCTTGGGTGGCTGTTACTTATAAATTTCATATTAATAACAGTCAAATGTTGCTTTCTTTGATAGAAAATAAGACAGTGTTATTTTCCAGTGGGTAAACTTTCAGACAGAATATGTCATTCAGTCCTTTTGGGGCTGACAGCAGTTTTGCTCCTGTGGATTACAGTCATGATTTGGAAAACTTTAGGAGCTGTTCTCTTTTCAGTGATCTCAGAAGCATCCCCAAGCTGCCAAGTATTAAGTTGCAGTTCTAAGGGGTTACAAATGCCAATGCCAACAGTCCATTGACCATTGGCTGAATCAGCTGGGCAAAAGGAATTTCCAGGTTTCATTTACACTGTTGTGCATTGCCCCCTATTTGACATAATGCTATTGTATGTAGATGATGCATTGTTCAGAACTAAAAATTAAATCTCCTATAGTAAGAAAATATTTTCATCTGTATCAAACTTTGAATTATTAGACTTTATATGCTTTCTTATATGAAAGAAGGAAGCATGCTACAAGAAAAATCACTTTAAGGTGTAGCTTATCTTGCTGGGTCTGGTATGGAGAAACCAGTGAAGTTCTAAGTCTCCGAGCAGCTCTGGAGGTTTCTACCTCCTGTTGTGCCTGTTGTGGCACATGTTTTTTCCTGATTTTATTGTTAATTATATTATTGTAGTTTATTCCTATGTTCCCCTCCATTTGCTTGTCCCAATGGTTTCTTCCTCAATTGTACCCTTCCCTAAACTGCCCTTCAACATGTCTCCTCCCGTTATTCCAGTACCTTCCCCATCCATCATCCAAACCCTGCCCCTCCTTCCAGACCTTCGCTGTCAATCCCCACATGGGCCAATCCCTGAAATATCCACCCCCTTGGAAATCCCCTAAACCCCATTGGCCCATGTGACCCCTTTTCTCCTCCCTTTGTCCCCACTGGATTGTGTTCTGTGAACCCCACCCTATGATCCTCCCTTATGCTTCCCTGATTGTTTTACTGTTTATGCCTGCCCCTTAATTTGTAACCCTATAAAACCCGTTGCACAGCTGTGCTCTGGGCTCTTTTGTTCTCCTTCCTTTGATGGCAGTAAGGTCTGCCTTTGGAACCTGGGAGCAGAACAGCCTCTTCTCTGCCCTTCGTCACTCCCTTGACAGCGGTCTGCCTCCATAAAGCCAAAGCTCTTAGGTTCTATCCCTGACACATCACCTGCAGTGACAGTTCCCCACACTCGGCGTGGCCCTTCCAGACCATAGCATGGTGGGTCAGAGCCAGCTGGGCTCTGGAGGGCTGCATCATCTACCTTTCCCAAGAACTATTAATTGTATCTAACATGTTGTCAACTGTACGTGCTTGCAGTATCAATATGATGGTGAAGAAGGGCACTGCAGCAGTGAGGTTTTACAAGTGAAAGTGCAGCGCTGTGATGTTACAGACTGGTGTGGGGCCACTGAGGAATTGTGTACTTAGGATATTGCTCTGCAGGATGTCTTCACATGAATGATTCAGGTCAATATCTCTTGAGCAAAAAAGTTTGTAGTGAAGAGGCAGTTTTGATTTTTTAAAAGATTCATATATTTATGTTTTAGATTAGCAGACAGTCTCATTAATATTTTTTATTTTGTTGTTAATAGCCTTGTAATCTTATTTCTAATTTCTCTAACAGAATGTAATTTCTTTGAATTTTTAGAAAAACATTTGTGTATGTATTGCAAATACCTTTATGGAAGACATGCTTAGGACTTTCCTAGCATATTCTGAATGAAATTAACAGCCTCATGGGTAATTTAGTTCTATTAATATATGATTTCCACTGCCATGCCTTTATGTGTTTAAAGTTCATATGACTTAATGGTTGTGATTATGGGCTCTTATGCCGTAACCATAAGAGTCTCAGCAAATACCTGTTTACTTATTGCTGGTTGTAGTCCTTTTTACCTGTAATAAAGCTAAATAAACAGCTACAGGCAGTATATGCTTAGCTCATTGGTAGGCTGATGGATCAGAGTGAATAATTATTTGGAAAATAGACTGCTTCAGAACAAAGAAAACCATCCAGCTTGTGTCATCTTAGAAAATTTAAATATATTACAAGAATATTGGCTAGGAAGGCCAGACTGATCCAAATTAGTAGGATGTTAACATTTATTTGTAATGTAAAGAGACAGAGTAAAAGGTCATGGAAAAATTTAAATTTTAGTCTGCCAAAGATGTAGCTTCTCCCTGATATGGGACAAACTGCTTTGTAAAAAGTGCATTCACAAATCTCATTTTTATAGAATTTGTTTCATTATTCTCTGAATTCAGTGGGAGATGTCCTGATGGTATTAGTGGCATACAATTACTGTCCTGCAAGGTATGCTAATCTCTTGAACCTTTGGAATTTTATTTAGCAATTCATTACTTCACTGATGTTTGAGGAGGTCATACCCTCAATGAGTTGTCTCAGAGTTGGGTTCCAAGGGTGCCATCATAAGTTACATGTAAGTGTGAACTGGTGTTGAGGCAGGTACTGCAGGAAAGAAGCTGGGTGGCAGTGCTGGGTTGGAAGTAACAGAAGAAAAAAAACAAGAAACAGCATCCAAAAGCTCTCACTTCAGGAATGTGAGATTTCTTGTTTGGCTTCTTCACTGAGGATCAGGTTACCAGGAGTTTAGTTGGTTTTGTGTTACTCATTATTGATTAAAGATCATTTCTTTCTAGTCCTTTTTGATCATCTCCCTCCCATGTTACATTTCATCTTATGGCTTTTTTTGCTGCCTCATTTAATTTATCTTTCCTACTAATTTCATAAGGCATAGGGAAGGGGAAAGGCAATAGTGGCTATTTCTAGTAGTATTTCTTCTTGACTTTAGGTTTATTCGTGTGACTCATTTATATTGCTTCCCTAATGATTAATACTAAATTTCTAGAGCTTCCCGTTAACCACACAGATTGACAGCTGAGAGTACATAAGTGGAGGTAGTCAGTCCATCCACATCCTCCTTTTCCAAAAGTCATTCACTGTGTCCCTTCTGTCTTCTCTCCAGAAGACCTTTTCTGAGGAAATGTCTTCCTTTGCTGACATCACAGGAGGACATATTTGAGAAATCCAGTCTTCAGTCTTCCCCATTTTTCCCTGTGAAAAAAACTTCCGTTATCATTCCAAATTGTGTTATGATTGGACTGTTGTTTCTGTCAAATGTTGAGTGTCAGATTATTGACAAATGTTGTCCCATAGATGCTCCCATATATATCCTAAAGCTATGTGAAACCAGGCAGTCAACGAGATCACATGAATCATCTTCAAACAGGGATTTCCTCTAATCTTCTTCCCACTCAGGTCTCCAGTGAACTGGGGAAAGTATTTCTCCAAAACAGTTTAATGTTTTATGAAGCTTTAGAAAGATGCAATAGTTGCATTAACTGGTGGGAAAAGAAAGCTCAACTGGGCATGTAACGCTATTATTTGAACCTGTCTATTTTAGCAGGAAATGATATATTGCACACATTTTAAAAGTTGTCTTAAACTCCCAGCACAACTGAGCTGTTCTCACTTGTTACTAAATTTAGCATGACTGCATAGAAGTCAGTAAAATGAAAAGAGTAAATAAACCTTGAATCTTCACTTCCATTAATAGTTAATTGTTAACCAAATAATGGCTTACTTATAAGATTATATTGGACAGATATTCATCTTTATTACATGTGCTGGCTATTATTGGAAAAAAAAGTAAAAAATCCTGGGAAAAAAATGTGCCAATAAATGTGGTCCTCTGAGAAATAAAACCTTCTGACTTTTTTCTTCACACTGTAAAATGCTAAAGATGGCCATAAGACTCTAACAAGGGGTACATCTAGGAAATTAAATAAATTACAATGTTTCATTGAAAAAAAATAGCTCAGATTTTTTTGAAGGGTTTTTGGTTGTGTATTGGTTTTGTTAATGAAGTTCTTTCTCTATAGATGATATAATGCCACATGCAAATGCTTCCTGCATTAGTGTACGAATTTTACTTTTTCTTGTGGCAGAGCAAGTCTCTGGTGAGAAACCAAACTCACTGAGATATAGGTCAGTATCTGCCATCTGACTGGTGCAATCCTCCCACCAGCCTTCAGATAGTGTGGATGGTAATGAGAAGAGCCACAGGTATTATCAGAGAATAAAGTACATGAAATGAGCTCTACTTGTTAGCAAATTATCAGTTATTTTATTCTTGCAGACTTGATATTTCAATAAATAATAGGAACATCTCTGATCATACTGTATAAAATGGAACATGAAAAAGTCATCAGCTTTTCTGCTTTGGCACATAGTTCATGCTATGCCTGAGAGTTTTGGTAGACAGAAAGAAAGAAAAAATCCTTTTAAGGGCAGATGCCCATTTCTTGACTTGCTCTTAGCCTTCTGGGTCTTCCAGAACAGACATCTTCAAAAATCAGGGGATAATACAAATGAACTAGTTTGAACTTGTCTAGAAGTTGCTGGTTAAGCTGCTGTCAGTAATGGGAAAGGTGATCCCGTGCAGAAGGAAACATCAAGCACTCAGCTGTAATTATATCATGTTTGAGATGATGAGGAGCAAAAAAAAAAAAGAAAAAAAGAAGATATTCTGATTACCCTTCACAACATCTTCTAGCCCTGAGATAGCAGCCTTGAACTGCCTCTCCTTCAGCAAATTATTTTATTTATATTATAATAGTTTCTAAACCTGGTTTCTTCTGCCACTATAAGGGATTCAAGCCTTTCCAAGAACTTCCTAAATTTCCAGAAGTCAAGAGTTATAAGGAAACAGTTTTAAAACAAGGAACTTTTATCAGTGATCCTTTCCTAGCAGTGAAAGAATTATTTCTATGTGAATACTTTATTTTCTAGGGTTCTTTGTTAAAATAAATAATATGGATAAACATTCTAACACACATTTCCGTTGCTAGCAAAGAATAGTTGCTACACCAAACTACAAAGAACTATGATGAGATGCTGCATAGGAATACTGTTAGATTATAGAGTGATTATTAGAGTGCCTCTCTGCCTTTTCAGTAGGGACTGATCTGTTACCTTACACCCTTCTAGTTCTACCTCAGTGTTGACATTACTGGCTGCAACCAGCTGTCAGAGTGTGTTTCAATTAGCCTTGATTCCCTTACAAAAAAGGCCTGCAAAACTAATTGGCACAAAGGTGCTTTTGTCTCCCTGTTTCAAGGAAAAATACAGTTAAGCAGTCATTAAAATATTAGGTAAATCTGGAAGAATATGGATCATCATAGCTAGAGATACAGAGAGGGAATAGTTAAATTTCTCTCTGACAGGGATGGGGCATTATAGTTAATAAGATAACCTTAAAAATTTAAAACGCCCTGACTTAAGCAGAATATCAGCGCTATGATACACTCCAGTTTATTGGAAACTTTTTTTGCCAGTGAGTAGCTGGCAATAGCATGCTTATTTAATTGTCATATTAGAAGAGTTTTTATATTATCCTTCTTAAATACAAACACTTTAAAAGATATGTGAAGGATTCATGGAAAGCTTTTTTTTTTTTTTTCTGACACACTTAACTAATTAGTTAGTTGAGATAGTTTGCTGCTTTATGTTAGAAAGGGGTTAAAAAAATTTACCTTTCTATTATTTGCCAGTGGTAAGTAACTGCTAGATGACTGTCCCTGCTTGTCTGCCAGTCTTGTATTTTCTTATTGAGGACAATAGATAGAACTAATTTTTTATGAACCGTCACAACCATCTAGTGTCATGACAAATGCCAAACAGGATTTTTAGTGTGTGTACTGGCTACTTCAGTGTAAATGCTACAAAGGTAGACATAGCCTTTCAGTTAAGTATTTGTTGTTACAGATTTCTCATTTTGTGACAGGAAAGAGGGAAATAATCAAAAGTAGTTTCAGGGCAGATCTTCTGGTTTGCAACTATACCATATGCCAACACGCACAATATGTCTGATCATACCAAAAAATGAAGCGTAGATGGTAAAATTTTATGAATGAATTACATGTCTGTATAGCACTATTGACTTCAGAGAAATTACACTAGCTATGAAACTAGCCCAGTGGCCTAACAGGTACATCTATTTTCAGAAACCTATTCGTAACTTGTTTATCATTTCAGTATGGTTCAGTGTTCTATCAGTGCAGTTGAGGGAGAGAGCTCTTAGAGAGCTTCCAAAACTGATTATGAAACTAATTGAAAAATCATTCCTCTGTTTCTTTTTCCTCTCAGTTTATGAAGAAATTGAGCTCATCTGGTTTATAACTCTTTCATAATGGCATCCTCTGTGGGGTTTTAATTGAATCTAGCAAGATGTTCTGAGTTTCTGCTTGCTGTCTTTTAAGTAAAAGTGTCCTTTTATTCTCAGGGACACTGCTGTTATTAAGTCATTGTTAAGAGTATTAAAGAAAAGCCTTTCCCCATTCCTCTAAAATCAATATTTAGATAGTATTTTTACATTATATATGACAGACCTGCACAGATTCTGCCCCATTAGGCTATGTGAGGACATGTAGCATAACATCATCCACCAACAGCCTGTTACTTATTCCTTAACTCATGAACCAGTAGACTTCAGGAGGCCTATGCAAAAATTACTTAAATTCTAAATTAGAGCTGTCAATAAACAGTGCCACACATTACCCAAGAAGTAGCCCACAGAAGTGGCATCTTGAGACAGGCACTTGCAGCTGAAAAAGAAGGGATGTCTAAAATTTTTGGGGTAAGATGAGAGAGGAAATGCACAGTGAAGAACTTTGACAGAAATAAGTAAACCAGTTACTCAGGGACCCATGTTTGAGCATGCCATACTTGACAAATCTTTCACCTTTTCCTCTAGAACACTGTCTGATCTTCTTTTAAATGCCTTTTATTAAATCAACAGTAATAGATTTGATTGTGAAGATGTCCAAAACAAAGTAAAAAAGTGCCCTTGCACACTGACCTAGCTTTTAGAGACTAGATGAGGCAGAGAAGCCGTGTGGGGCACTGAGATGGTCGGTGCTTTAGCATGACTGAAGAGAAAGAATGTCCCTGTGTAAATCAGCAAGCTCTGATCAATGGTTCCATGTCCATTTTCACTATCTGAAGATTGGGCCAAATTATCTGAGCAGATTTAATAAGTCATGGAGGAAAGGATTTTTTATTTATTTTTTTTTCAATTTCATCTTTCAATCTCAGTGTAGCCAGAGTGGCAGACAATGTGTGGAAAGCCAGTGGCAAGGCCAGATTCTGCATCATATTGTGAAAGCAAGCAGAGAACTCTGGAACTTTACCCTGAGATTTTTTAAGATTCATTTTGCTTAAGTAGGGTAAAGTGATCATCAGAACATCATCTCTGTTGTTTTAATTTGATATTTCTTTCTGCTTAAGTCATTCTCATTTTTTATATGAAGAAGTTTAAGAATGCTATGTAGACTTGTCTCAGAGTTTGTGGAACAGCTAAAGAGAAGAATGGGTTTTGGCGTCCAAAATACATGCAGGAACACGGGCATGTTGACTTCAAGAAAGTAAAATTTTCACAGTACTTAATGATATTGATAATGACTATTCAGTTCTAGAAAAGATAAATGTAGCAGTTAATGTTCCCCAAAGAAATAATGGTGTTTGCAAGACTCAGGAAGACAACTCTGAAGGATTTGAAGTTCATTCATGTTTGAGAGGGATTGTTCTTGACCTTGTAAGTCTGGAAAGTATGTTTTTAAAAACAAAGTCAAAAGTGATGAAATTATTGCAGGAAGTGGTTTTAATGAACTGAAAGCTAAGGAAATCTTGGGGTTTTTTAGCACCATTACTGTTTTAAGAGACTCTTCTTCAATATCCCCAGAATTTCCCAAGCTATTCCAGGCAATTAAAGATAATAGATAAAAGTAGCATGCAAATTTAAAGGGACATTTCTTGCTGAGATAATAATGTAGAAGTTAAGTAAGAACAGATAAGGCAATGTATTCTAGCTTCCAGTCTTATTCAGAGACCTTTTCTAATTCACCTGAAGGGAATATTCAAGTTAGCAGCATTATCTTGAAGTAAAGTAGAAATTCTGTAGCAAAAGCTAGGGTTTTTTTTAATGCAGATCTTTCCCTTTTTTTTTTTTCCTTCATGCAAGTTCAGTCCTTCTAACATGAAACTGATTTGTGTTCTAGAATTTAATATTTAAGTTAATGCCTGTTTTTCTGGGTCTCTGCATTGGCTGTTTTTATTGCCTTACCTTAACAATTTTTTACCCAGTCTGAGCTAATTGTCAATTTGCCAGAATAACATGTGTAGCATTCAAGCATGAGTAGCATCCTAACCACCAGGCTAGGCTGTTTCTCTACCGTTTACTGACTGAATCTGCTTTATATAAAATGGAAGTGTTTCTGAAAGAGAAATCAGGGTTTCCTTTGCCAAGGGTGCCAGCTGACCCTATGGGGGTTCCTTCCTTCTGCAGGCCTGGAGATGACAATTAGTTTCTCTAGCCACAGAGATGGCAGAGTGGCAGACCTTACATCCTGTAATTCCCATGGAAACTTCTGAGAGAGTGTAGAGAAACACTCTTTCTGCAGAGGTGGAAACATTGACCAAATCTGCTTTTTCATTGTCTGTATTTTTTTCTGTATGTCCCCAAATGTGAAATCCCAAGTGGAAAACGTCAGTAGCAATGTTTTTTTTTTGGTCTTCATTTCGATGAGAAGTCAAAATTTACAGCTTTGCTTCATTGATGCAGTTTGTCAGAGAGATGAAAGCATTGAGCATTTCTGCAGACATACAGTCAGCAAGGGCTGGAGAAGAAATACTGACCTCCAAAATGTATGTCTCTAGCACCTGAGCAGGAAGGATAACGGCTGTCATGGTATGGTATCAATAACAGCAGGCATCCATTATTTGGTGGCAGAAAGCAAACTGTGGGGATGTGGCAAACAGTTTGTCATTTGTTGCTTGTAATATGTCAGAAAAGAGGTCAGTCTGTATGCCTGCTGAGCTCTGTTTTGCAGAACTTAAACATCCTGCCGTTATTGCAGGTCATTAGTCACCATGACCATTAGAAAAAGAGAAAGATTCACTGGAAAACATAGAGTGTGGGTTTGTGACAACACAGGTGAGAGAGCATGTGCTTTGAATTTCCTGCCTTCATTACTTGTTCTGTTTCTCCCATTGATAGCTGAATTTCTGTGATAAGTGGCAGAATTTTGTATAATTAATTCTGTGTATAGTTCTTGAATCAGTTTAAAACATACTTAAAATCCTTTTAGATGAAAGGTACTCACTGTTATCTCTGTGAATCGCAGGCTTCTGTCACAGTGAGGCAGAAACTTTCTGCCACAAATCACTTTCCTCCCACGCCTTGCAGTTTTAGAATAACAAGGCATCTCAAGAGGTCTATTTAATTTTTATATCATTAAATCAAATCTTTATATCATTAAATCTCTCACTCTTTTAATAATTTTCCTTGTTTTTCTTTTCCTCACCCTGCATCTGTCGTGTTAATTTAAATGTTGGAAGATCTGTACTACTGCTAAAAAAAGAATGTCTCAATTCTTCTCCCTGTTTAATTCATATTTTATGATTTGATCAACTAATTTCTGAAGATTGTCTCTCTCAAACTTTGTGGTTTTCCCAACAAGATACTGACAGAAGAAAAAAACTCCATTTATTATGGAGATTAATTTGTTACTGTATCTTCCATGTACCTCACACAGAGAGACAGCTGAGTAGTAGAAGTTAAATCATAGTAAGTCCATAACAAAGACGCACATGGTAGTGATGGAGTGCTGTTATCCAACACTGTCAAAAATGAAAAAAATTCTGTCATAACTTCAGCTTATGTAGAGTAAGATAATACACATCTTATCTAGTCCATTTTATGATTTTTGTAAGGATGTTGATATAGTTGTGAATAATTTTCTGTGCATTTAAAGCATGAGTGATTTCCCACAGTAATCAAAACAGCATTACCCTAATAAATTTCTGTTGTAAAGTTTCCATGTATCATGCTAAGCACAGTACTCTGCAGCCCTCAGCCTGAGTGAATGAAGTAATTCAATGGTCTTCTATTTTATTTTATGTCATGTAAAGTTTATTTATTCAGTACTGAATGGCTGACGAAACTTTTATCAGGCCTTCATGCTGCAAAGACACTATGGTGTTGTGGACATATTATAATTGTCACCTTTATCTTTCTGAAATAGTTTGCAGTTATGTGAAAATATGGATCACTAAAGTGTACATAAAATTATTGTATTCTTTTCTAAGGATTTTGCACATTCAAAGTTAGTGCATGGGTAATTTTAAAATTATTCTAAAGATACAGAAATGTTATTTTGGAAGATGTCTCTTATGTCATTAGAGGCTGTGAAGGATGTAGAGAGAGAAGGCAGACAACATCAAGCACTAGAGCTTTGTTATCATCTCCCAGCCAAGATTTTCCACTCCATTGTGCCATTTGTCAATCTCTGCAATAGCTACTAATTAAATCCTAGCAATGGGGTGGTTGACTTATCAGTTGAATGACTAAAGTGATTGGTTTTTTTGGATATCATGTTGGCATATGTCTGAATTACTTTATTCTTAACTTGACTTAGAGTTGGAGATTTTTTTTGTTTTCTATGTGTGAAATGGTTTGGATGCTTTTCACATACAGAAAAATAACAGCTGGTGAGGGGGAAAGGAAGAGTAAGATGAAGCTACCAAAAGAAGGGTATAGTTTTTTTCATATGTGGAGAATTCTTGTCTTCAGACCACATCCTGACTCTTCATCCTTTGTCTAAAAGTTCTTTGTGCCTAAATGTGTCCTTTCCAGAAGAAGAAAAATGTTTGTGTTCTGCCTTGCAATGATAGTAACTCTGCTGCAACAAATTAGACTGAATCTTAGTGTAAGTATTGAATTAGAACAAGCATCAGCATAGGCAATTGTCTTCAGCATCCTGGGTCTAGGTTCAATTTCATATTTCATGAATTATAAAGGGAAAGGACTTGGTTAGAAAGGATCAAGCAGGAAAACTCTGAAACTATGTTCTTGCATGGCACCTTTATGGCCCTGCCATGAAGAAACACTGGGCAGGTGAGAAGGCACCCAGAAACACTGGGTAAACTTTAAATCATATTTAGGCTCAGAAACTTACCTGCATCTGAAAGCTTCTGCAAGAGTGCTTTGATCTCTAGCAAGTTCTGTGGGGGGAAAAAGTGAGGTTTTAAAATAACTAGACTTAGGTAGCCTTCCTGCAGCTTCCATATACTCTCCTGCTATTCCTGATGAATGAAGCAAGGTTTAGAGTTGAAGCCTGTACTACAGAAGCTGCTGGGGGTGCTGCTACTGAGTTCAATATCTGCAGACTCACACTTACATAATTTGTGTATTTCCTCCCTGTCCTGTCACTGGGTAGCGCTGAGAGGAGCCTGGAAGTGTCTTCTCTGTTCCCTCCTATCAGATATTTATGCACCTGTACCTACTCGTCTCCAGTCTAAGCCATCCCACATCAAGTTCCAGCAGCTTCTTTGGAGCCATTGTCTTCACGGTGGTGAAGTAATGTTTAGTTTGGTGCTTGTGGGAGCAGCAGTGGGTCCCTGATCACAGGTCTCTGTCTATTTGAAGTTCATTTGGATTACCAATCCCTTTCCTTCACCATCCTAGTCTTCTCACGTCAGCAGAAGCCTAGAGCTTTTGCCCGAATCAAACCTCTGCCACTGCCGAAGGCATCTGCACTTCTTCCCTAGGTCTGGCTTATTTCAGGCTCAACAGAAATCTGGAGCAATTGCTGATTTACCGTGTCTAGTCTCTGTGGGGTATAAGAGCAAGAGCTAACCTGAGAAACATAGTTTTCTTAATCTTGATGGAATAGAAAGCAGTATAGTCCTGTAGGCATGGACCTGTTTCCCAGGCCTCCTTTGTTATATAACCATAGGGATTGAAAGCAGAGCTTTTTCTGGCATAGATACTCACTTCAGGGTTATGCACATATAGACTACGCCTAACAGCTCTGGACCAAGAACTGTGAGGTGCTTATTAGCTGCAGGTGGGTGAAATTGGATCCAGAATAAAGCAGAGACACTGAAACCCTGAGTAGCCACTGAACACTTCACCCTCTTCAGTGTACCTCTATGTAGAGTAGCAAAAGATGTATGATACTCCCAGGGCTGAACTCACTTCTGTGTACACTCTGCATCTTTACACTGTTATGTAGGAAAATATGTTCTGAGACTTCTGCAGAGGAGAACAATTTTTATGAAATCATTGTATCCTGGGCCCACTGATACTGGACAGAAGTAGGACTAATCATGTAATGTGAGGAACTATTAAGCTTATCTAGCAGAAACACAGCAAATAAAAATGTTTTGGTTACATTATTTTTATATTTTGAAATAATTTATCCTTGGCATGTAATTTAGAAAATAGAGTTTAATAGCTGTTGGTAATTGCCTGTATGTTCTGAGATCAGTACGTGTAGTGTTCAAAATTGATGTTACTAATTAAATAACAGGAACAGAAACCAAGAGTTAATTGCAGTCTGTGCAGGTTGCCCCTCAGGTGTTTTGTGTCACCGGGTACGTCTCAGCTCATTAGTAGAAACAGTCAATAAGTGTTTACAGAACTGGAAGCAGCTGGAAAATTACAAAATCATTACATCCTATAGAAGCTGTGTGCATGTGAATGTATGCAGTCATGGTCATGGTCCTGCTCCTGATCACCAGTATGAGGAAGACATTAATAAATTAAAAAGTGGTAGAAAAATGACAGCATGCATGCAATTCTTTCTGTTGATTGCCAAGATAAGATATAATAACTGAATTTTACCACCTCCCTGATGTGGCTGTACATAATTTAGTCGGTTCAGAGGTTAAATAGGGATTGTATTCACATAACCCTTCCCTGTTTTCCTGGAAATATCTGTTCATTTGTTTATCAGATATGAACCTTGACTTACTTTATGAATCACTCCTTTTAAAAATATATTTCTTTGAAGGTAAACTGCATATGCTGTCACAAAATTTGTATTAGCTTGAGTTTAGTCATATTAAGTACATGAGGTTCAGGTGAAGTTCACCTGAATCACCCAGTGTGTTCGACCTACCTAATTACCCCCTGATCCCTGATTTTGTTATCTCCAAGCTTCTGCATTATTTTCACATTTCTGTAGGACTTTGTGTGACTCAACAGACCTCTAATAAGAATGTTTACTGGCACAAAATTGCTACGAGCAGTTTTCTGAAAGAGATCATCTGTTCCAGCATATTTGCAGGTTTACCCTTCTATTTGCTTTTTTCAACATCCAATATGATTACTTCTGGAATGGAATATATACATCAAATTAGTAACACCCATAATTTCTTATCCTTCAAAAGATACCTAGAATCTCCTTCTTTCTTTTCCCTAAAATTATGAAAAATTTGCCATCTCAATGTATATCCCTGTTGATACTTAAACAAAAATACCTTACATATACTTAAGTCTGCTGGCCCTAGATACCCATTGATAGTTTTTCTTTCTTTAGGCATTGCCAACCATTCAGGTAGCTGTCTTTTTTTTTTTATGTAGACTTTATGGGACATCATGTAGACTTTACAGTATTTATATGGTTATCTAAAGCAATAAGAATTCTCCTTCTTTGCAGCAGCATAATTTCTATTATTCCGTTTATAGTCTTTTCACAAACTTCACTGTTTTCTGCAAGAGGAAGCACTTAGGGTTTTCATGGATGGGGAATGTCCAGATATCAGCACTCTCTGGATTTGAAAGGAGGGCGACAGGCTTCCTAGAGGGCCAGACTGTATTTGTAGCTCGCAAAGTGTTTCTCTGTTTCTCCTAAAGGTTTTTTTTTTTCTTTCATTTGTGGCCATAGTCAGCAGAACCTATTACAAGGTGGAGCTGTCATGAGCAGACTGCCTTTTCCAGATCTGCAGAATATGTAGGACAGAGGGCTTAGGCTGGGGTAGCACTGCCACTGCCATGGTCACTATTGTCAGAATTCTAAGCAGCCTCCAAATGGGTTTGCACTGCAGCTAGATGTGCAGCCTTGGCTTAAGGTCATATTGATTATAAGGCTTTTTAGGGAATGCTGATTTACAACCTTTTTATGCAAGCCAACTCGTGTCCAAAAAAACTCCAAATTAAAGGCACTACAGAAGTACAAATATCACTGTGGGTGAGAAATTATACCTTTCATCAAATTTACCTAATGGAATTTGAATTTTTGAGTGCAAAATTCCCATGGGGGATGGAAACAGATAACACTAAGTCTGTATTCCCAATTTTCTTTTTGCTTTTCCAAGTTTCTAAGGCAGTCTTTTTAGTAAAAGCTCTCATCACATACCTTTATCTCATCTTTGAACCAAGAATGGCATTGCAGCCTCTCTTTACTACCAGATGAAATACTTCTTCAATCTAAAATAAACAACTACATCCTCTACTAACAATTAAAGCTCTACATGTGTTAAATTGTACTTGAAGTTTGAATACAGAGGTGTGCATAAATATCTTAATGATATGACCTAAAAAGTCTCATATATCCAAAGATTCATCTTCCTTAAGGACATAAACTGTCAACTAGCAACTTCTTTCTTGCATGAAAGATTTGTGAAAAACGTCTTTAAATAACAAAAATTGTCAGTTTTCCTATGTGGCTGTCAATTCTACTTCTATTCTAAACCATCTTAAAAATATTAAAATTAAAAGGTTTGAGTCACTGAATGAAGATTTGGCATTTTTACTTACATAAATGGCAGAATGGCTATATAAGTTAAAAGTTAAATGTATTTGGACTCCTATGAAATGGAAAGATATTATTATTTCTTCCCTGAATCTTGAAAAACATTTTTTAAAATTTATTTTTTCTCATTTGTGAGCTGCTCTATGATCAATAAAATCTCTACATGAATTGCTAGTGGAGAAGACAGAAAAAACAGAATACAGAATTTATATGAAATTTAAAATCTTTACAGGTGCAAAGTTAGAGCTTAGAACTCTAATTAGTTTAATTTTAAAATATTCATGAATCATAAATATGTTTTCAAGTTATATTAGGTAAAAAAAGACACCATTCAGCTGACATGATGAAGTTCCCATCTCATTCAGGTTATGCAAATAATTTAAACGTTTGTCTTGTGTTTCATATATTAGCTATATAATTTATTATTATGTCAATTAACTGTTAAAGTAGCTCTTAATAAAACAGAAGAATCTTTATACGATATTTGCTACAGACAGAAAAGAACATGGTTAAGTAGAAAATAACAGCTTAGGGTCACCAGCACAGGAAGGACACCAACCCGTTGGAGTGAGTCTAGCAGAGAGCCACTAAATTGATCAGAGGGATGGAGCACCTCTCCTCTGAGGGAAGACTAAGAGAGTTGGGATTGTTCAGCCTGAAAAAGAGAAGATTTCCGGGTGATTTTCTAGTACCTGAAGGGAGCCCAAAAAAGGTTGGAGAGAAACTTTTTACTAGGCCATGTAGTGACAGGATAAGGGGGAACGGCTTCAAGATGAAAGAGAGTAGCTTTAAATTAGTTATCAAAATAAAAATTCTTCTTTGTGAGGCACAAGTTGTGAGGAACAGGTTGCCTAAAGAAATTGTGGATGCCCCCTCCTTAGAAATGTTCAAGGAGAGGTTGGATGAGACTCTGAACAACCTGGTCTAGGGGAAAGTGTCCCTGCCTATGGCAGGGGGGCTAATCCTGTGTTAATTGATTCTGTGATCCCTGGCAACTCAAGCCATTCTATGATTCTATAACTTGACGAAGTCAGGAGGTAGTACATAAAAAGAACTTACATTCAGTGGTCTTTGTAAATGATATATAGAAAGTCTACTGTTTCTGTACTTTAAAATAAATGTATATCTTAAAATTTTTAACCTTTGTTAGGGTTGGAACACTAAGATTTTCTGACATAAAATATAAAAATTATCTCCAAAAACCCAGAAAAAAAATTCTGGACCTTGGCCAGTATTCTGTGTTGGGTGTCCAAATCTTTTAACTTACAGCATTGACATTACATAATTTTTCATGTTTCTATGATAAGCAGCACTTGGCCTTGGTGTACTTTTGGTTACTCAGATCTACTGAATATTTGTAGTCCTCTGTTAGAAGAACTGTGAAAAGAACTACAAATGTAAACTGAGAATGACTATTTTTTGCTAAAGTTTTCCTTCTCCTAGCATTCTTGCTCTCTCTGTCACCCAGCATGACATAAACTTTCACGGTGTTGTGAAATTGTTTAGAAAGAATAGAAGCAGCTCTGCCTTGAACAGATGAGACAGCAGCATCCTGGACCATGTTGTACCTCTCTGACAAAAAAGACCCAACGCAAGAAAAATTACGTATGCAGTAGTAAAGGAAGAAATAAAATCACCATATGGATGACCAAGAGATGATTCTACAAATAACAATTCTGTCTATTAGAAACTCATGTTGTTAATTAGGTCAATGTAGCCGCTGTCAAAAATAGCTCTGAAGAAATACATTCCAAGGAGTTCTGCAGGAGCTGCATCAGTCCTCGTGGGGCTAAGTGAGCTCTTGCTGAACACAGGTCCTACTCTATCCCCTTCACTCATTTAATCAGGCAATTTCTGGAAGATTTTCTGGAAATGTTGTGTTTCATGGGGAAAAGATTGTAGAAATGAGAAGCTTGAATAGCCATTTAGTTAATCTTTTGTTTCTTTGTTCATCCCAGCGTGATGTTATTCTTTTGATGGTACATTGTTTTTGTTCAGCATTGTTTTGGGTAGTGAAATGAACATTCCTTTACTACTACAGACACAATATAATGCTAAGGCTGGTAAAGCAGGTTGTTGGTTTTAGTTCTAAGTCAAAGAAAAGGTGAAAGAACGATTAGTTGGCAGGCTGAGGATGAGCCCTGCCAGCCCTAATGCTGTTGGCAATCATTTGCCCCTTTTGCAGTAACCTAGCACATTTTTCATTGAGGTAACATGATACCCTGCTGCTTTGTGGTGTAATGATGGTTTCTGGATATAGGGCAAATTTGCTGTGTGCAAAGCCATGATAGTAAAATTATGGTAGAGATGGGGCTGAGCTCGTTGCTGTATGTACACCTCTGTCTTGCCATCCTATTGGGGGGTGAAGTGGGATTGCACCCTCATATTGAGTTGTATGATAAAGGCTCTGCTACACAGGGCTGACAAGAGAGGATGAATGCATATAATATGTACATTTAGACTGCTGCACCACACTGTGATATCTCTGTCTTTTGGAGGAGTAAAAGATGGGACATGAAAGCTGTCCAAAATACATGATTTGCCAGCATGGTGTGAAGAGAAGATAAAACACAGCAGGGAAGTGGGAAGTGAGGATAGTACAGGAAATAAAGCTCTTTGAAGCTCTCCAGTAAATTCACATCTACATCTTTGGAAATACAGTGCGTGTTTAATCCAACATGGATTGGACCCATTGAGTTTGCTCCTGTGCACTGACCAGAGGCTGTGCAGGCCTGGCACATCTGTGTTCTGCTATGTGCAGCCGGTGTCTCTCTGGAAGGCAAGAATTTCAGTGGGATGATGTCAGTGGATTTTCTTCCCAGAAACCTTTGCTCATTAAGGACCATTTGCAAAATGGATTTTAGTCTTATCATAGCAAATGGAAATAAGGACTTTAAAGGATAGATCATTGAGAAATTTTTTTTCAAAACAAGCTTAAGATCAGTTAGACATTATGGATAAAAAATAGACAGCAATAACCATAGTCTACAATGAAATTCCTGTCTTTCTCTGCATGATACTGTGAAAAAAAGTGTAACATGAATATACAAATTTAAGTAATGCTCTTCCACTTTTCCTGAGGCCTTATAGCTTTTTGTTATATTTTGTTTACCTATTTGACTTCTGGACTTGTTGAAGTAGCACATTTCCACTGGTAGGTTAGGCCATAAATTTTATCTGTATACCAACTGAGATAGAAGCCATACAGCTTTTTATTAACAAGCAAAGATGCTGTTGTTGTCTCTTTCCTTGGATATAAGGTAGATGTCTTGATTTTTGGGTTTTTAATTCAGTATAGAAGTTCTCTTGCCATCATTTTTAGGACTTACGTTTTGAGAAGACAGATATAAAACAGATAATGCTCTGGACTGGAGCCATACACTCAGTATCTGAGAAGTTGAGTGTTTCTTCACAGGCATCTCTTACTATGCCCACACAGAAGAGCAGCCACAGAACCACCAGGAATCTTCTGGGTTTCCAGAGTTCAGGAAAGAGGCAGGAAGTGTGCATAAAGGTACACTTGTGGTAATCATACTGAGGAGCAGAACCTTGGAAACACAAATGGCACTGGTTGTGGTCACTTGAGGAAATCTGGGAGATTGCTCCTTGTTCTTAAAGACTGTTAGAAAGAAAGAATATATAAAAGGAGAGGAGAGGAGAGGAGAGGAGAGGAGAGGAGAGGAGGAGCTTCAAATCTGTAACTGCTGTTTCTCACTGAAATAATTATGAATTGTTTTGCTTTTGTGTATGTGTGAGAATGAAAGGACCATATGCAAATGCTTTTCAGTATTCTCTGTTAAGGGTGATCAATTCTAGGAATAAAAGGAAAAAAATACATTTTTCTCATTCTAAACATCTGAGTTTGGCTTTTACAGATGTGTTGCCTGTTTAAAAAAAATGAACACAGAATGGTCTTCTGATCTGAGTATAAAGGACAGAGATTAAAGATCCATGAATTAGACCTTGTCTCCCTGTCATTTTAGAGATGTAACATCCGACAGTACAGGGCAGTACAGCTTCTTCATGTTTGACCTCATTTCTTCACTTTGACCTCACAAGTGGAGTTCCCTCTAAAGAAAAGTCCCCCAAATTAGCCATTTTAGAAAACTTTTTCTCTAATAGTTGAGTCAGAAATCTTGTCCTGTGTTACGACATTTGGATCACAGTGTATGGATAGTATTATCAAAGCCAGAAACCTGCTAGTCAAAAATACAATATTGTTATTAACATTAATAAGAATTTTTGAGGTAAAACTCTCCTTAAATCTTTGAAGGTTTGGTGTTGGTGTTTTCCCCTTCCCTGTGCCTCCTCTCTTTAGTACTAGACGGAAGACAAAAATCCAGTCTGCTCAGCTGATTGTGGGTAAGGGAATTTTTACATAAAAAGCTTCTGAAATACATTCAGTATTAGCATCTTCAGAAGGAAGATCAATGTTCCTGAGACAGTTGCCAAAATCATGAGATTGTCTTTTCATCTGTTTTCTTGTTTCTGAACTTAGTGTGATAGTTTTTTATTTACAATGATAAAACTTGGGACCAAGTGACCTGTTCAGTCTTATGATTCCATCAGTCATGTGATTCCACAACCGAATAAAATCGAAAGTAATTCAGGTTTTATCTAAGAAAAAAATTGCAGGCCCCCAAGAGTTTTGCTTCGTTTTGCTTTAAAATGCAAAATGGTAAAAGGAACATAAGTCTGGAATTACAAGGTTGTCTTGTATTGTCTGTCCTTGGTTTGGAGTGCTAAAGTAGGAAAGGTAAAATCAGTAATACAAGTTTTATTTCAATAATTTGTGATTATGGTGATGATAGTGTCTATAAACAGACTTCTTTGGGCTAAAAGGCTGAAAGTAGATGAGGATCCAAAATGTACCAATGAATTTCATCATGCTGAACATCTCTTGTTATTGGACATTTGTTTCCTGAAAATGGGATTCTGGTCTCTCTAGAGCTGAAGGCTAAGAATCTGTTCTTACTTTCAAAGTCTTGGCTGTTTTGGACCATTAATCCAGACTGCCCTGGGACATAAGCCTTATTCAGAAATCTCACAAGAACAGCCATTTATGTAAATAACTCCATTCCAGCTGAGTCAAATGTGTTTTAAGACTTTTCTATTTTTTCCTCCAGATGTATTTCAAATTTTATTTTATTCATCTGAAACTAGCAATAGAAATTGTCTCTGAAAAGAAATGCATGAGAAAGCTAGAATGTCAGCAGTACTGAAATCTTACTTTGATTTTTGCAGCAGAGAGAAATATTAAAAACCAAAATAAGTCAGTGGGAGTCTTTTAGACACATCAGTTCCTGAAAGATGTGGCAGTTGCTGTTTTATCTTGTGTTTCTACTTTTGTTCTTCATTAGTTTGTAAGCTTATGTATATGTTTATATCCACGCCTGCTACAAACAAAATTTAAAATTCTGAATATAAAAAGAAAAGGATGGTTTAGGGGTGGGGTTTTATGTCTGCCATTTTTTTTAGAAGGCATTTTAATTGTCTTTTGTATTAAGGACCATCATACAAAGTTGTAATGGGAAGTCAAATTTCCCTAAGTAACTATCATTTAGAAAAAAATAGCTGACATGATGGTTTTATGAAAAGGGCAAGAAGAAACAATGCTGGCTTTCTGGCATTTAGGGCTTTACACTGGGTCTACCTAGAGATTTATTAATTGGATAGAATTAATAGCTGAAATGAGGATTTTACAAAAAGAGCAGAAGAAACAATACTGGGTTTCTGGCATTTAGAACTTTACACTGGCTTTACCTAGAAGTTTAATAATTGGACAGAAAAAAACAAACATATTCTAAAGCACTGTGCTGAACTCTCTCAAAAGGATCTGTTTGCTCTGAGGATTACAGCTGGCTTTGGGATGATGAAATAGGATGTGACTGGTACAATCATGCTGTACATAAAAGTTGTACTGGACATAATAGCACCATTAAATTCCTTTGCAATGCAAGGAATAAATTTTTTTGCCAATATTTAATAAGGACAGATAGGACAATTTTGTGGAGCTCATTATACATGCCTCTCAAAGAACAGAAAGGTTAAAATAGTGTTCAGCTGAGCTCTCCCAGCTCTTTATCTCTGCTTTGTCTTGTGCTTTTCCATCATCTTGTTCTTTGCAAATGTCTGCCATAAGGAAGGAGGGCAGGGAGAGCTGGATGGGTGCAGGAAAAAGCCTAGAAAACTATCAGAGTTTTGAAATGAACTTCAATTATTTTAAGAAAGCTGAAGTACTTTGTGATTAAGAAAATCCCAATCCTTTAAAAAATGCAGCTCCTAATTAAAAAAAATAAAGAAAAAAAAAGAAAAAACCCCAAGGAGTAACTTTTGGGGTCAACATTAAAATTGTCTGTGAAAGAAGCAGAAAAGTTGTATTCTACATATCTGACCTCCATTTTACTAAAATATAAAAAAAACCTGTGAAGAGCTAAATTCTGTTATTCCCATTTATAGGCATAGAACCGAAGCAGACTTGCTAAGGCCAGAGGCATAGCAACTTTTCAGCCTCTCTTCCATACTAGTAATCAGTTTGCAATAATTGCAAGTGCTCCCAGTTTAATATTTTTTAAAAAATAGTTGTCAAATTTCAAAAATAGGCATGAAGAACAAGAGAACTACTGCAGCCTCCTGCTCCTCTTCTTTCCCCTTCCAAAGGGCTCGCACAGTACAGAGATCTGGTGGTATTGGTATTGTTTAATGGTGAGGCTGCATCAAACTTGTGTCCCTTGGACAGTAGATAACTTTTCCTTCTCCTCTCCTACAGCCCCTCAACAACGACAAGCACGTGTCCCATGGGCATTTAGGGTATAGGATTTTGCAATGCTCTTAACTCGGGAAAGGTCCTGTTGACTTTATTGGGCTCTGAATAAGCTTACTCCCCTACTGAGTTGTAGGGGCTGTGGGATGGTAGTTTCTCAAAATCTGTAGTGTATTTGTTGTTTGGAACCCATACATACTTTCTGACTTCCAAATATATGATTAATGATTGATGCATTAATGACACCACAGGACAGAGGTAAAGGGAACTGAATACTATGAGCATTGTGACACATGGTTTCAGGAATGACCCACACAACTCAGAAGCCAAGAGAATGCAATAATATACCTTCTGAGATTTCCTTTGGAATAAAGAAGACTATTCTCTGTCTTCTCATTAGATGTGATCAGTAAATCCACATTACCTTGTGGCACCACACTGAAAGAACTTTTATCCCTTCTTAGAGACTGCAAGCCCAGAGGTGAATGTAAAACATAGGACTGATAGAAAGCAAAGTGCACTCTTGAAGACAGGCATTAACAAGCCTTATCCTTA
Source organism: Bombycilla garrulus (assembly GCA_013400315.1). Taxonomy (NCBI): domain Eukaryota; kingdom Metazoa; phylum Chordata; class Aves; order Passeriformes; family Bombycillidae; genus Bombycilla; species Bombycilla garrulus. Next base: position 48,463 of record VXBU01005291.1, read on the forward strand.
GTAGGCTGAATTTCATTCTCCTACATTTCAATCATCAGTGAAGGTCATAAAGTCTTCCTATAGCTGACTGACCCACTGCCCAAGTGTAAGTAAGCTCAGTGAGAGAATTGAGAGATTGTGGCCAAGAGCCAGACCTCACAGATGGAATGTTTCTCATTCTTGTGTTGATGCTTCCTACAGAATTAAGCAAATCAGCCCTAAATCAGCTGACCTCATTTGAGAAATTAGTTCTTCTCCCTGGAAAAAGAACTGTAAATCTGCCACACAGCTGATGCAAACCAGTTTAGTCATATCATGCACCCACCTCCAGGGCAGTTTTGCCAGTCTGAGCAGTGGATACCAGTGGAGTGCCCTGGCATCACCTCAACAGCTGGTAAGGTGTCTTCAGCCTCTGTGATGCAGCAGTCTCTAGGACTGTCTTCAGCCGGTACCTACCCGTGCAAACAGGGCTTGAATGAAACCCAGTTTCTAGCCCACGATGATGGGCAGCACACAAACCTTGCAACAGCAGACTGAGAACATTCTTCTATTGTTGCACAAGGGTTCATCTTAGTTTCTGATCGTTAGAGGCATGATAGTCAACTGTATGACAAGGCTTGAAATATGTCTTCCAGGGACATAAGTGACTTTCAATATCCATGTAAGCATTCAGCCCTATTCCTACCCTGTGTTCAGTCTTTGGCCTCTGCAACTTACTGTGATGTAAAAGTCTATGGATTAATTGCAGTGTGGGAATGACTGCTTTGATTTATAAATTTTCATTTTCTCATATTTTAATGAACATTCAGTTGAAAATCACTTTGAGGAGATACCGTACAGCTATCTGGACTAATTGGATTAACCATATATTTCTCATCAGTGTTGCTTCTTGTCTTTGATTTATTTCAGAGAGCTCATAACATACATAAATATTTAAATATAAATGCTTTCATGAAAAATCGATCAAGAGCCAAAATTGCTATTTAATACTATATGAGAAATGCATAGTTCCAGGAAATATAATGCATAGTTCCAGGAAATATTACGCTTACTTTAAACAAAGATTTTTCATAACAGATGTGGGTTGGGTTTTTTCGTAGCAAAAATGTGAATGGAATTCTACATTGTCACATCCTGAAAAGCAACATACAAATACACTAAGCTTCACTGGACTAATCAGAGCTGAAGCAATCAAAGTAACCTATTCGTATCACTTTTTCCTAATATTTATACAGAACCAACTTAGAGCTCTATTTTCTCATTACTCAAATACTATTTGGACAAGCACTTATGTTTTTGCAGTCTACATGTGATATTTGGGAATGTCTGACAGATTTGCATATTCTGCAGCCTCAATGTCTCTGTATTAGAAAATAGAGGACTTAAACAGAAGCATGTTCCAGGTGGAGAGTGTTTCTCGTTGCTTTTCACTGGTTCTTATAAACTCAAATGTATGCCTGAAATTTTTCTACTACATGTATTTCTGATGATTTTCACTACGCTTTATTCAGTAATTGCTCCCTTATATTGGAAGTATTTAAATGTCCCAAGATAGATATTTCTAGTCATATTGTGTTTTAGCACAAATATATTACACATGAAAGTTTGAGTAGGTCACTGCGGACAACTGCTGATACACAGAAATATGAAGCTACTTTAATTAATCACTAAGAATAATTGATTTTATACTCATGAGAATTTTATCTTAGTTTGCAGACGTAATTCAAAGTTTCATTTGGACCTCATAGAAGGGCAGGTGTTTCTTCTTGGAGATAATTGTATTGTAGTGGGAGAGGTAAATGGGAGAGGAGTGAATGCACCTCAGATACCAGTTTGGCTTAGGTCAAAGTCCCTTTGGAGTGGCACTTGATAAAATGCATTGTTGTAGTTGCATAATGCTGGTTAGGAATTTTCTGCCTCCCATGTGATTCATGGACTACTTGAGACAGTAAAGTTGCTGTGACACATTACTCACATAATTTTATAAAGCCAAAATCTTCTGTGGGTGTGTATCAGGCACCTGAGCCAGCCAAAGGGGCTCACCTGATGCCCAGTACAGCTGCAATCTCAAATACTGAACAGTGACAGGAAGGAAAATCTAATGTATTTAGGGGGAGAAAAAGAAAGAAAATACAGGCATTTTCACAATTTTTTGCCGTATTTGATGTAGTCCTGCACCAGAACTGTACAAATAAATCTGCAACACTTTCAACTTCCCTCCTGATAAATACATCCTTATTTTGGTTGTACAGCTGAGGCTGTCTGATGAGGGTGGCAGGATGAAGCACTGTGACACTAATGAACTGTAGACACTCACTGTGCAGGCAGCAGATGAGGGTGCTCAGATAGAGGGACCCACAGCTTGGCCATAGTGCAATATTTCTTTTAGTGCAGAGAACCCTCCCATTTTATAGTGCTTCTGTTGATTTTTTTAAAAAACATGTATAAATAACTGGAGCACAGGCAGGGAAGAAAACTGTTTCTGAGCTTTCACTTGTTTGACTTAATTAAATAAGTGTGTTTATTTTTATTTTTGTTTTAGCACAAAATAGAACTCACTACTCAGTGGCCCTAAGCATATAAATATCCTAGCATATATAATTTGTTGATTTAGTTTTTGTCTTTTTTCATAAAAGTGTTGTTAAGTTGTATACTTTCACCTTTAATCTTCTTTATCCATGACTATTTTTGTTTTGCATAATCAGTTTAGTTGGAGGTTTGAGAAAACATCTGTCATGGTATGATCAGAAGGAGTTTTGGGGGGAGCAAAACTGCATAGAAATGGAATCATATATTTGAAGCTTATTGCAGGAAGGATATAATCGATGATAAGGAAAATGTAAGAAAGAGATGCTTCTCTGAATTTTTCTTGAGAAGCAGAACCTGACGTGGCAAATTATGCTTTACTGTAATAGCCTAAAAATATTATTTCAGATTCTGTGTTACACATTTCTTTTCATGTTAGAGATTTTTTTGTCCTTTTAACGTGAAGATCTTTATTTAAAAGCCCCTGTAGGATGTCAGTTGTGAATGATCTTTGGTGGGTTTCTGTGCTGAGTTTCCCTTTCTGGAGCTCTGTCTTCCCAAGTTTTCAAGTACAAGCAGAAAACTCCTTCCCTTCAAACTACCTTTTTTACTTGGATCAGAGGAACCTGGAAACCGTCGCCACAGTTGCAATATCCAGGTTGGTAATTGCTCAGGAAAATGAGCCATCAAGGGTGTTCGCCTCTGGGCTCAACAAGTCGCTATTGCAAACAGAGGCAGCTGATTCAAAATTATAACCTCCTTGGGGAGGTGGTTACAGTCCATGATAAACACTGATGCTGATGAGCAAAGATAAAAGATTAGTGCTGTCTTAATGGGATGTTTCAGCCCTTTCTTTTCCAAAGCAAAAGGAGCAACTAGAGGAACACAGTAAGACATGACTTGTGTATCTATGTTGATGCTTTGTTTTATTTATTTAAAGGGATGACTTTACTGGGATTAATTTCCCTTTTTTTTTTTTTTGCAGGTGGTGTTAGAACTCAAGGATTTCATTTCTGTAATTATAACCTGTAAATGGCTGGTCAGATTTCCATTGTAGGAATGATTCTCTTAATAATGACACTTTATATTGTTTGTCTAAGTAAAAGTATTGTTGCATTTGTGCCTCATCCATTAGAAGATTCCTATCCTAATCTCTTACCTTTGTGGACTATAGTCAAAACTATAGTCCACATATAGGCATGCCATCAGAATGACACAATGGTTAAATGTTAATAATATTTTGAAAATTTTCCGATGGAAACAATTCTAGATAGAAAGACTTCATTTTCGTTTCTCTTTTCTCTATTCTTTCTTTTCTTCTTCTTTTTTTTTTTCCTCTAACTTTTCTCAACAAAAATTGCTATACTTAAGAATTCGCAAAAAAGCAATTTCCACCAGATCTTCAAGTCAGATTTAAATTTCAGTCACCTTCAGGAGGCATATGCCAGAGTCAAGAATATAATGCCCCCAAGTGTTGCCTTCATCCCAGACCAGTCTGATAACATTGTTGTTGAGGAGACTGTTCAGCCTGTGCTGAACAGACATAAATTGGCTGTGATCTTGTCAGAAGGAAGTTGGGAAAAGACTATAATCTTGTCCTGTTCCTGTCATTTATTGTAAGAGCCCAGAGTTGGCCTCAGTATTATGAACTGATATATCTCAATCTAGCCCACTTCTGCTTTATGCTTTTATGAATACAATATCAAAAAAAGGATAATGGAGAGCATAGAGCACATTTGTCATGTTCTCCTCCTTCTAAAGCAGGTGCTCTTGGGATTCCATCAAGCATTTATGTAAATTACCTTTCACAGATTGAGTTAGAAATTCCATTCCTAAAGTGATAGATTCTGGATTGCTTACTTTCCTTTTGATAGGAAGAATCAAATGCACTCCCTTGTGCTGTGTGAAGTAGAAAAAGGCGACCTGTAATACTCTTACTTAATTTTTGCTATAATTGCCAAGGAGCTAAGATTCACGCTGAGAGCAGAAAAGGAGAAGCAGATACCCTCAGTGGACAGCAAAGCAAGATTCTTATAATGAACATGAGATGCTTCTTTCTCAGATATTCCTTGTGTCTTTTGGGATGAAAAGTGAAAAAAAAAATAAAATAAATCTTTATAGCTGCAGAAGATGCATCCTGGAATAAGGCTTAAGGGCAAATTTCTTCCCATCCACTTAGAAGTTTTCTAAAAGGGTCCTGTAATCTCTGTGTGCAAGGCCAGGGGAGATTTTTAAGCAGACTGATGCTAGACTGACAGAGAACTAGGGTCTTCAAGCTTCCCCCATGAAGGCCCATGAAGGACAATGTAGCTGTTACAGAGACTCACACACACTGCAGCCTTGGTTGAATATTTGTTAAAGGACACAGTGGACCAAATACAGATCTGGTAGGCAGAAATGTGACTCTCGTGGAGATAATGGAGTTTTACCACATTTTTCTCTCCCTGGATATGATGAACCACAATTCCAGGGTACTAAATTTGTGAGAATTTATTACCTCCTTATAGGGTCTTTAAGATCTTCTAATTCCTCTGAAACTAGATGTTTTTCTGGCTGTTTCATTTCCATGTCTGTATCAGTGAGGTCTTAACACACTATTTAACAACATCTCTATTAATGTGTTACAATACCTGGCTCAAGTATGTTTAAATGAATATATTTTGAATTTATGCCTGCTAATTTTGCTCAGTAACAACAGTTATTAGTATTCCCATAACTCAGAGTCACCAGCTTGGACACTATTTATGCCATCCTAATGGACCCTCATGGGACCCTCATGACAGTCTTTCTATTTCAGCAGCAATTCCCTTTCTCAGGGAGCAGCAATTCCCTTTCAGCAGCAAGACCTTCAGATAAGGTTGTCTCAGAGTAGTGACAGCTTCATAGCTCCAAACCAATTCTTGTCAGGTGTTCCAAGAGTCAGTCTGGGATACAGAAGAAAAAGTGCTCAAATCTGTTAGATCTCCACATGTCCCCTCCCAAGACATCCCTCTATTTTAGTAATAAAACTGGAGCATTTTTGTAACCACCGAGGATGTCTGTCTAATTCAAAAAGAAGCAAAGTAAAGATTTTGCAGTTTTAAAATGCCAGGGTAGAAAGAGTATTTTAAATGGAAGAATCTTGTAATACTTCGATTGAATTAAAGCTCAGTTGTGTGGTAAGAGCAGCTACTGTGCATCAAGACCTGATAATCCCAGTGGTGTAAAAAAATGAGAAAAAGGGAGGAAAAGAAAGAAAAACACTCAGTACTAACCGAAAAAATCAAATTGATAGAGGAAAAGGAAAGCAAATATTTTATGGTTTTACATTATAGCTTATAAATACTGATAAAGAGCAACAGTCAAATTGAGTGATGTTGTTTTTCTTTGAGAGAAATGTTTCCTTTCTTTCTGAACCATAACCATATTCCCAGTGGGATATCTGACCCATGGATATTTAATTATCCTTATGCAGCTCTGGTTTGGAAGGAGGAATACCTGCTTGGTTCCTCAGAGCAGCAACCTGGCCCATGGCTCTAAATAGGAAATCAAAAATAAAAATGTTTTTTATCTCAAGTCAACTGGCTCAGGCAGAACTTAGTAACTTCCTAAGTCAGAAGTTGCCAGAAGCATTGGAATCTGTGGCTGTCTGACATAGTCACCTTTCCTCTCTTCTCCACTACATATTGTCTGCAAAAGGGAGATGAAAGCAAAGAAGCAGACCCCAAAGTACCACAGGGAAGTACTGTTTCCCAGACATCATGTGAAGACCCAGTATCTGGATCTTCTTGGACACAGAAGATTTGAGCCTAAATTATTTCTTGGGTAAAATTCCACTGACTTCACAAAAAGGATCTGAACTTGAGGAAACTTCTAAATTTTGCTATAATTCTAACACAGGGAAAGAAAATGCTTCAGTGTTATAGTTTGTCTCATCCTGTGACTTGCATGAGGAAGTTTTAGGAAATTCAAGCATGGGGAATGTATCCGGAATATTTCATTTTTGATCCCAGAATCTGCTAATCAAAATTAAAATTGTATGATTTCACTATGTCTGACTCATTCTTCACCTTCAGGGAGATATGCTAAGACAATATTCCAAAACAATCTTCATTGTGCAAACTCAACACCTCATTCTTTAAGGATACATTGATGTTTAATACTTGACTTTAATTTCTAAAGTAATAATTGTGTTATCTTTAACACTGTGACTCGTCCAAGAAATTAAGCCAAAACCCTCTGGAACCCCTTTTGAGTGTACTGGGGTAAAGGTGGTACTTTGCTAATGAATAGCATTTAAGATACTTAAATGTACCTTTGGACTTATTATATATTGTGATGCACATAGATTACACAGATTTTTGTTACAGGAAAAAAACCCAACAAAAATTAGTTAAAAGCCCCAGAGGTTAGTCATCATGAGAACTAAATATCTTGAGCAAGGAGTTCATTTGAACTAATTTTGTTTTTTAGACACTGCAAATGGATGTAAACAAGCTGAACATCACATTGCTTCGGATATTTCGCCAAGGAATGGCAGCAGCACTGGGACTGTTACCTCAGCAAGTTCATATCAACAGACTCATTGTAAGTACAAAAAGACTCCATGTATTAAAGTGGACCTGTTTCTTTAAATTCTTTTGAATTTATTTTCCTGTCACTATGGAAAAGAGCAATTAAATAGGACAGAAAAAAATTATTATTCCATTTCTTCAGCTCTACAGAGAAATAGATCCCCATTACAAAATTATTTAAATTTTCTTTTGAAAACACACCATTCTCAGCTAAGCCAGATAAATCCCTTTCTTGTCCTATTTATAAGCAGATTGCTTTTCCCTTAATTTTCATTCCAGTGCAGTTCTTTTTCATGTTCACACCTTATCCATGTTTGTTTCTCAAAGGCTGAATATTGTTCAAAAGATACACGATTCATCTTTTCAAAGGCATCTTCGCAATTTTTCCTCAGACTTTCCATTAGTAAATTAAATGTCATCTACAATATTAATATTCATGCTTTGTTATTCTGCTATAATACTCTGTCCTCAGAAATTATCTTGTAGACTACAATATTCTTTTGGCAAAAGATGGCAATATATTTGCTTCTAGCAAAAAAGACTTTTCTTAATCAGCTGTCATTGTATGTTTTTTTGTGTATGCATACTTAACACTGTTGTCTTTTTGTCACAATTTTACCAGGAAGGAGGAAAATCCAATATCATGTGTGCATTGCTAGCCTTCAATTCACTTTGCAGAGGGAAGAAGAGTTTTTTAATTCTACATGTAGGTTGAATATTACAGAAGAAAACTGACAGGTTCAGCATAAAGCTGTTTCCTGCCTTGAAAGCTTGATTCTATACATCAAAAAGGATTCTAAAGCTACTTCAAGTTATGTTTCAGTGAGAAAAGATCTCACAAAAAATACTGTGAGAAACTTCAGTAGGAATGCACTGCAGCCCTTTTCATATTCTTCAGGAATCTCACACATTTGTGACAAGCGATGTTAAATTTCATTTGTCCCCTGCACTGACCAGAATGAAATATATTCAGAGAAAAGCACAATTAAATGGGAAATGTTTTGGAGTCTGCGATGTGTATTTCATACACATTCTGAACCATCTAGTAACTTTCTTACTATGCTCTTTAGGAATTATGTAAATAAACAGAAGAAATATGCTGTTTATTTTCCTACTGGCTCCACTGCTTTTTGCTTTCTCCTCTCATTTATGATTTAAGGGAAGAGATAATGTCATTTTGCACCTGCATATGGCTCAGAATACAGTAAGTGTTATTATTTAATAATAGTCTTTTCAACAGTCTTTTCAACACCTGTAAAAGTTCTTCTATGAGTCAATATTTCAGCTATATAAGAAAGCAAGCAAACTTTTCCCCTAGTTGTTCTAAAAATCACACACAGTCAAAATTTACAAGGAAGCCAAATACATCTTAGGAGACATTATTCCCACTTTTCATCCTTCTACTATGAGAAAGCTCCTCTCACACAGAGTGCTGGCAAGCAAGCAGAGCACATCAAAATTCATCTTGCCTGTTTCATCGAGGCTCCCTGTAAAAGCAGTAGAGAGGATAGTAGGTGCAGAAGAGGCATTGGCATCTATCAAAATTATATTAGGATGGATTAAATAATTCTCTAGGGGTGCCAGTCCCTCTCTGCTGATTTTTGAAGGTAGACAACTGAAGTGAGGTGAGGTGACTCACTCCCAAGTGAGCGCCTCTCAGAAGTGATCAGGAGTCTGGAAGCCAGCATGTGGATGGGCACAGGGGAGCAGGCAGCTTGCAAACTTCTTATATGTAACAACACACAGTGTGCCAGGAAATATTAACTCAGTATTTCCAGTGTCTTCTTAACCTTTCCAGTACATCCTCCTCTCACAAAGGTCCTTTAATGGGATAGAGAAACTCATAAACAGAGGAAGCACAAAACAGTGGGAATGCTGCATACCCACCAAGCCTTACCTGGTGCCTGTGACCTGCATGCAGCAGCAGTCCCCTTCCCATGCCACGGACTGAGTACAAACACAGCCTCAAATCAATTTTTTCAGCTCCCATTCGTAACCAGTGTTCTTACCATTCTTACTGAGCAGATGGACCAGCAGCACATTTGAGAGCACAGAGGACAGATTTGGGGCAAACATGTTTGAAAAAGTTCCATTCTGTGCAGCTCAGTTTTGAATGCAGGGAGTATTTTATTCAAAAATATTTTAAGAATAGCAAAAGATGTCTTCTTTCTTTACTTCACTAGAGATAATGATGCACATTCAAGGGGATGGGAAGGAGGCTAGGGAAATGAGGAAATGGGAAAATGAGGATTATCCCAGTTTGAACTGATCTCTCCCATTCCATAATGATGAATAGCAAATAACCAGACTGGTGAGGTTCTTGCCTGCCAAAGCAGGAATGCAGGGAGCGGATCTATGCCTACCTCATGTGTGGAATCCCCCCGATCTGACACTCCACAGTGTCAGCTATGCTGGCCATAGCTCTGGGGAGCTAGGGTTCCCACATCCTGTTTGGACATCAGAGCTGTCTCATGTGCTGTTCAAGTCCATCCCAACAGAAACGCTCTCTTTCTTGAAACAGAGTGAGCATCACTGACATTTTTAATACAGAACCTTTTAAGCTGCCAGGACTGCATCAAAAACATCAGGGCAAGAATTAATAGATTGGAGAATGGACATTATCAGGTTATTCATTAAGTGTTAACAAAACTTCTCTGGTCCTTTAATTTTGTTGGACCATATTAAGTTGCACTGCAGTCAACTAAAGGGACTTTATTGTGGTATGTGTCTGCAATGTGTTGACAAGGGGCTAGAAAAGTAATGTCCAAATATCACAGCATTATGCTAAGCATTCCTATTTCAGCTCAGCTCAGATGTACTGTCTACTAAAATCCCTGCTGGCACATTGCCATTGACCTCCTCCCATGGCTCCTCCTATCACAATGTTGCATTGATTATTTAATGATACTAAACTCAGAAAAAGTCTACCTTGTCAATATTGATTGAGACAAACCACACATGCCCACATATAGGATTTGCATTTTCTTTCACAGTCTGCTGGGATTTACAGAGACAGGCAAAAGGTATGCTGGCTGCCCTCACAGAGCAGGTTGCAAACTTTATATTCCATGCTTTTGTCTTTGGAATTATAGTTGCAATCTATAGACAACAGGGATTATCTAATGTCAGACCCCGGCTATGATTTTGGCTTTTTTTTTTTTTTTTTTTTTTTTTTTTTTTCCCTAGGGGAAGAAGAACTGCGTGGAACTGTTTGTGTCCCCACTGAACAGGAAGCCAGGAATTTCTGAGGCGCTCCCATCTGAAGAAGTGCTGCGTTCCCTTAATATCAACATTTTGCGTCAGAGTTTATCCCAGTTTGGAATAACAGAGGTCTCCCCTGAGGTTGGTTTTCAATTTTCTAACCTGTATTATTTTGATACCGATTAGGCGCTTACATCCTTGGTAGTTTTCCAGCTGAGGTTCTCAAACATGAGTCAGAAAATGTATAGGCTAAGATAGCATCTCTACTATAAGGCAATTATCATAGAATCCTAGAATAGCCTGGCTTGGAAAGGACTTTAAAGATCACCTAGTTTCAACCCCTCTGGCATGGACTGTTGCACCTTTCATTAGACCAGATTGCTCAGAGCCCATTCCAACTAGCTCTGTTAAACTACTTTAGTAGTGCTTTATTAGGCTATTTACTCTTTAACATCTGGATCCTCCTCACACAGATGAGCTACTATTGAAATCAGAGTTTAGACCCTAAACATGCACTAGTTGCCTTAAAGGAAGTGAACATAGGGAATTCTGGTCTGTTAATGGGGGTAGGAAGATATAAAAATTTCAACAGAGAAATAAATGGAATGCAGATATTAGGTGTCACCATTACTACCCATGTAACTTTTGCCTGACATGATTTTGAAAAACTGAACCTCTACATTATACCCATGCTTCTTTCTATTTTTAGGATTGGCAAGAGATTTATTTTCTTTATGTGCTCCAAAAAGAGGGTAAAAATAAAACTTACAGCTTTTATTTGTATGACTTCATCCATTTTTTGGAAAAAAAAAATCAGTTTCAAAGCAGAGTTTACATTGTCATCTCCACAGCTTGTCTGAGACATTATCAGTGAGATGGACATCTAATTCTGGGCCATCCATTTAAACTCTGCCCAGAAAATGAAAGAAAGCAATAAAACCTTAAGGGTAAAAAGCCAATGAGTTCATGGACATTGCCATATCACACTGCGTTTTATTTAGTATCTTACCTGAAGACCTTATGTACATATAAAGACCATCAGAATACAGTTCGGGGCCAAACCCCCTCAATCATGTTGTCAAGAATCAAGATTTTCAGTGAAAACTCCCAATTGACAGAGGAGGTGTCCATGTCCAAAAAAGTGGGGAAAAAATTAAATACTCTGAGGAGCTGTGTTTCTCTCTATGGGTAAAATGTTCCTGGTGGTTTTTTATATCCAAATCTGTGTTTGAGATGTTGCTGTTTGAGCCATTGGGCTGTTAAGCCTACCCATATTTCTACTGATTAGAAATTGTTTTGCTCATTTTAAGTATTCTATGAATCTAGATGTCTTTGTTAAAAAAAAAATAAAACAAAGCCAGTTCATTTTCTGCTAGAGCAACCTGCCACTATCAAAATTCAGGTTCTTAAGTTTTAGCTGTTCTAATACAAAACATAGCAAAGCAGTAGTTTCCAAATATTGAATCTAGTCTTTATATCACCCATCACCAACCTGAGCAAAGCCCCCTTTAGGTCAGAATTTCCTTAGTATCTGAAGCACATGAGTCTGACCATTGGGATAGGGGCAATTATCTATTCCTAGTACTTCAGTTACAAATAACACTTCAGGTAGACATGGGGCAAGAACTTACATGAATAATAGATGAATGGAGGAATGTCATCAAGCTATGAAGAGATGCTGAAAAAAACTCAAGCATTAAACTCAAGAGGTCATCTTGAGTTAGATACATTTCAATAATCTGGAGTGCTCAGATATTTGTATTTTCTTTCTTGAAAAAAATGGAGATAATAGTTTAAAACAGGATTATTAGAATGAAAGCTGTGCTCCTAATACTGTTGGAGACACAAAAGATTATTTTAATGTGTTCATTGATTGCAGTTTTCCAGCTAAGGAATTGATCCTGAAAAATAATGCAGCTTCACACTAATAGGTATTCCTTATGGATCTCAATAAATAGTCTATTTGTGTAAGACTACACAGAAAGCAACATCTAAGAAACAGCAACATACAATCTTTACTTGGTCTGCTACTAACCACCTATTTTCCCTCAACTTGCTCTAAGAACAAGTTGTTCCAAACAAAAAACAACTCAACCAAAACAAAACAGGCAAACCTTTGAAGGAAGGTTAAGTTATACACAGCCTTTCATAGCTTTGATGTGTTATTTTACCCATTGTAAAATGCTCTGTGTGTGTGTGATAGCTCTCCTGAGCTATCAATCCTGATTAAATCGTGAGCTAAAATTGTACACACTTCTACCAAAAGTATGAATGCTTCACAACCAGTATTGTATGTACATTATCAGTGTATCTGTGCACAAACGAAGCACTACTCTCATCTTTCTAGGTGGGTGGCTAGCACAGAGGTGTTAGGGCTGGAATTTGTCTCATTTTTCTGCTGTATTTCAGTAAGAGCTGCTTCAGGCTTGAAAGTTTGTTGGCTCTGTCTCTATGGTAAACAAAAATAGATATGTTTGACAGGCGGTTCATCCCATCTGTGAGATGCCTCTCCTGAGATTTCTAGGTTGATCCTTTTAAATAAACGTTAGTGTAAACTAAACCATCAGAGGGTTAATGCTGTGGAAGATTACCCTGTCCAAAGAAATTTTACCAAGATTATGTAGGAAAACCGAAATGGAAAACTACTCTGCACAAGGTCTCAGCCCATACTAAATCATAAACAGCAAAAGTCCCAGTGGATGTCAGTATCTGGAACTCCATTTCTTTTCATTACAGAAATAATTTGCTTGTTCACATCTGCTGATGCATTGATCGCTGGTTGATCTATTTTCAAGTAAATTGCCTGTCTCAAAATTATATTTCAGTTTCTTATTCTGCAGTACTTGAAAGAGCAGTTTCCCTATATGTCTTTGCTGTAGGGACCACCAGAGTACTTTACTGCCTGTTGATGAATGAGATATATAACAGTGGGAATGTGTAAATTTAAAGGAGTCCTTGCTATTTCAGGGGTCCAGGACAATATCTATACCTTTCATGTCTCCTTGATTTTCCAATGGCTTATCATAGTTGCAGCATTTGCTCTTTTATTGTGGTCCAAAGTTTGTGTCTGAAGTGGAATTTCAGATTGAGTTCTTCTCCTTGGGATGTACCACAGTCAGGAGCAGACTTCTCCAGAAAAAAGTACCAAATTGGTGCTTGATGGTAGGACTAAATTCAGTGACTTAGACAGTCTGTGTCATTATGGTGTGGGAATCCTGGCTTCCTAATATATTTAAGTTGCTTGGATTAAAATCTGGATTTCAGAATGTACTAGAAGAGGACTTGGTTTTGAATGACAAAAAATAACCTAAGTTACAGTAAATAAAATAAGGGTTACTATGTTTTGAGAGCTAAGCTAACTGCCAGCTAATAATTGGAAATGTGTTACTGAAGGAGAAATTTCCAGAGTTCATACCAATATTATGCAATCCCAAAATGTATTATTACAGCTTCCTTGCACAAAGAGGTTGCCTTTGAAGTATGTGATATTAACATATTTGAGAAGAAATCAAAGGAAGCAGTCATGCACTTAAAGTATACAGAAACTGTAAGTCGCTGTAAGAACAAGTGATCAAAACCAATATCTTAGAAATTACAACAGCTTGGACTGACAGAGGCACCTGGGAACAAAGCAGAGCACAAGGACATGCTCCTGTGATCAGGCAAGGCAGCTGTAGTGTAAGACCTGCACAGCTGCAGGAACAGGAGACCTGCAGGCTGCCAGTGTGGATGTGGAATCACAGCACTTCATCACACATGTGCCTAAGTCGTTGGAGACATGTGGCTATTATCCAGTGTCCTATGAGCCTGAGAGGTCACACACATTCCTACATGTTTTCACTGAGGGTGAAAGTGATTTCTTGGCAGCCTTTCCTAATATGCCTTAGCTAACATAATTAAAATAGCAGAAAAAAACAACATTATTCAGTCTGAACTTCCATGAACCCTTTTTGGTCTTGAGTTCTAACCCCAGCTCCTTGTAAGCTTTCCTTCGGGTTCAGAGCTACAGCTTGCTATGCTCTCATTACTGTTCCAGCCCAAGGGACTAACTGGGGTTAACTGACCCAATTTGCAAATCCACCTGTTTTCCACTGAAAATTTACCTTTTCTGGCAGGTCCCGATACTGCAGCAGAATCTTTCAGTCACAGATTTTAGAGTGACTACTTCAGGTCAATGCCTCTCATTACTATCATAAGCTGGCTGCCCATTTTACCTGCTTGTAGAAACACAGCACTGTTTTTCCATAATAAGATCAGAAAAGCCAGCGCATTTTTAGTGTCTTAAAAAAAAAGTTTATAAAAATTGTTTAGAAAAAACACATTTGTTTCAGTTCAGTAGATGCCCTTGTGTGCAGGCACTCTTCAGTAAAGTTAGTGATTGAGTGGCATTGTAAGATTTGATTTGATTTGATTTTGATTTGATTTGATTTGATTCTTCTGCACATTGAATTATGCTGAATTCAAACAGTTTAAATTAATCTGGCTCATTCTCCCTGAAAAACTCGCCTTATTGGAGGCTCATTAGGGAATGGAAATACTAGGAAATTATACCTTCCTCCCTGTTTGCTCTAGGATCTCATGCTCCCTGACCTACTTGCCACTCTGTCTGCTCTGATATTCCCCCTCCTTTTAACTGTAGGTCTTTGCAAATTAGTCTGAATATATCCTCCAGCCTGTTCCTCAAAAAACTATCTAAATGCATTTTTGCCTTGCATTTGGCCATCCTATTAGCTTTTTTTCCTGGACGTCAGCAATTTGTAGTGAGCATGGCAGTTGTTATCACTCTTACTGGTTTTCGCAGATAAAAGAACAAAGTTCTGAATGAGCAGCATTGATTTGGAAAAGCAATTCCTTATCATGGGTGTGAGTTACTGCAGATCACATCTTCTTCTGTCATTACGAAGCAGCTTAAGCAATGATTTTGCTCTCTACCAATTAGATCTGGGAGAGAGATTTCCTTGAGTAGGTGAAGGTACTACTGAAGTGTTTCAAAGTGGTGTGTAAGTAAGTTTATGTTGTGGTATACCCTGGGTATTCTGGTATTTTTTTACCATTTTTTCAGCATTTGTTAATAATCTTTGAACATTGTTGTTAAAAAGACAAATCAGGCAAAGACATGTCCTGAACACACATAGCACTAGACAGACATCATAGAGATTCATTCTCTTAAAGTTGTCTTCTTTTATTCTCTTCACTCTGTTATGTGTATGAAATCTATTATAAAATATTTTTAAATTTTTGTAACATTAATGAATTAAAGTTTATTTAAGTCTCTCATCCACTGTGACTAAAAATCCGATTAGCTTTGAATTTGCTTTTTAGTGTATTTGTCCTTTCAGTAAAGAGGTATTAAACTACCCTACTTACTCACAAAAGGTCAGCACAGCCAATTCCCCTTTAGCTCCTGCTTTTTATCTAAATTTCCTTCTGAGAGCTATAAAACACTGGAAAGCCATCAGGTAACCCACTCAGGGTCAAACATTGAGTTTATAGCTAATGGGCCACAGCTGCAGCTGCTGCTGTCCCCATGGGATTCCCATGCATCTCAACAGGAGCAGTCTTCGATGTGGAGCAGCTGCAAGTTTGGGCTCTGAGCCAGTACTGGAACCCAAGTCCTGTGCCATGAGCACAGCAGAATGACCTTGCTGTGCTGAGGCAGCCAACTGCAGAGAGATGTGCCCCACTACAGTGGCAGCAGTGTTTAAATATGTCTAGGAACAATTTTTGTAGAAATATTTGGCAAGATTTCCAGCTTCTCTTGGAAAGCCGTTGCTTTTAGGTTTCAGGTGGTTTTAGGTTGCTCATTAAATATCAAACTGACACTTTATAAGCCTTTTTAAACTGTCAATACCTGCAACATTTTAAAGCCAAGATCATGAAACAGTGCATGATTACACGCACACACAAATATACAAATTTTACAAGGTCAGTTTCTGTAGTTGTGCTGAAGGATTTCCATTCTGGTCCCCAGGATTACTACTTCCAAAAAAAAAAAACTGTTTTGTATTATGCTTTCAGTTCTAAAGCTGTCAACTCCCAGTTACACGCAAGCATTTCTTCAAGCAAGCAAGTCTTTGTAAATTAGCCATGCTACCAAATTGCTCTCTAAATGTTTGCATTTTGTGACAATTGTATCTGTGCATTAGCTTGCATTGCCTCGACACTTTTCAAAACAAGCAGTGCATAATCCTGTGCTGAAAGGAGGACCATGAAAACTGTATCAGGATCAGCACCCAGCATTTTTTGTCAGCTTGTTCTCTTCCTTAGGCCATGATCTCCCACTCCTCAGGAAGCTTGTTTGGGAGGCTGAAGAGGCTTGGTTTTGGGAGGCTTTACCTTTTTGGAAGACAAAGTTGGCTCGATACATTAGCTGTGCAAAAGGGCAGGCTAATGGGAGGCTAAGCAGACCCTGGGGCATGATGTACCCATGTAAAGTGTTAGAGCATCCCTGCAGTTATACAGGCCCATGGAGCAGCCACTCATCTTTGTATGGAGGAACTCTTTCCTCTGTGATAAACTGCCAGTCCTCTTACATAACATCCCCAGAGAGGAAAAAAGGCCACATTGGGATGGGAAGACAACTTAGTAGATAAATGAGAGATCTATTTAAAGCCAGTAGAAAATTTCAGTGAGAGGGAAACACGAAGACCTTGACCATTTACAATGGAAACCAGAATTTTAGAAAGCTGGTTTTACTCAGTCTGAGAACTCTACTGAAAATACACAATTAAGAAAATAAAAGCAAGTAGCTGAAAATTGGAAGAATAATGTCTACTGAACTGTGGTCCCAGAAACATCAGACAACATATTTTATTCAAAATAATATATTGCAGTCAGACCAAGGGTACATGTACCTTGTTTCTGCCACAAAAATCTCTATTTGAAAGCATAGTGAAACTCTGGTAGTTTAATAGTGCAACCAAGTCCCAGTGCTGCAATAAAGACAGAAATAAATGCTTTTACAATCATTATTATTTCATAATCCCCAGGAGTACCCCAGGAGTTCTTGAAATTTTAGTGTGCACAGACGTTTCAGAAATGTTCTATGCCCAGGAAGCCAAAGATAACGAGATTAAGCATAATCTGAATTAGAGATAGACAGATAATGAGATTATTTTCAGCAAAATCAATATTTTTTATGTGTGTTTGTGTAACCTAGCGGTGGCAGTGTGAGGGCTTCCTGGCTCGTGAAGGCAAAGCAGCAAGTCACCTGCTCTTTGCTCCATGTCAGGTGTAAACGCTGGGAGGGCTGGTATGTGGGTGCTGGGGCTGGAGATAAGCACTGGGAAGAAAGAGGTAGGGCAAGCACTTCCCAAAGCATATATGGGAGCACAGCCCTTTGACCTGACAAGTCAGATGGATTCCAAGAAAGGCGCTGAGTCTTGTTTGCTTTACCTTCAAGCAGCCTGTGACGGCTGGTGGAGAACTGTCCCGGCAGCCACCGAGGGCCGGAGATCCCCATGTGGCACTGGGAGCACGAGGTGGCCATGCTCCATGGGCTGGGCGTGGGCAGGGAGTGCCAACAGCAGTGCTCAAAGTCATGCCATGTACCCTGGAATTTCAACACTGACAAAGCTGGGAGGAGAGTGATTAATGCCTGGTGAGAGCTATTTAATCTGAACATGCCACTCTAACTTTTTTTCTCTTTCTCTTTCTGTTTCATTGCTTAAAAAAGAAAAATGTTTTGCAAGGCCAGCATGAAGCAGACAAAATCTGGAGCAAAGAAGGATTTTATGCAGTTGTCATATTTCTCAGCATCTTTGTCATTTTAGTGACTTGTTTAATGGTAAGTTTGACCTTTGTTTTGTTTTTTATTTCATTCTTTTATTAGTCTGAAGTATGGGGTCACACATTCTTTACATAATGGGTGTTTTCACAAGGCTATTAGAAACTCAACTCCAAGGTAAGAAGTGGTGATTCTCATAATGCTGGGAAACCAAAGTTTGAAGAATCATATTTCTTGATGTATTTTGAATAGAATGAAGAATGTAACTAGAAGGAAGCTGAAGAAATAAATAACCGGTTCTTAAATCTACAAGGTAACTGTGTAGGGACATGAGTGATGACTTCTCAACCTTCTTAGGTCCCAGGATCCCTGAAGTCCTCTTAGATGCCTTTATTCCAGTTTCATTGGATAGTAAAAGCAACACTACATTGATAGAATGTTGTCAGTGCACAGTTGTTAGTGTGTGTGTTGGTATTTCTATATCAAATACACAAATTTTAAACTGAAATAAAGTGCATGAAGGAGTAACATATTTTTGAGCAACATTGCCATTCACATTGTATGAGTTCAGTGGCCAGGTTTCTGAGCATTAGGCACAATTCTAATGTGTTGAAGATGAGATGTGCAGTGGTCATGGAAAAGAACACTATACCTCCTGACTTTTGTAGGGTAATTTTTGCATTTTTGTCCAATGTTGTGTCTTATATGTTTTCCTTCTTTAAATTGTGTGATACTTCTGTGGTGCACTCATATAAGTGTTAACTAAATTCTCTGACAATTATCAACATTTAGAAACACATAGTATCTTGGAGTCTTTTGAGATATTTTGCTCTCAAACATATTTCATTCTCTTTAACCACTTACAGCCTTAAGATAGAAAGCATGTTTAATCTGAAGTTATTAAAAATGTTCACATTTATACAAATGTTCACAAAAATTTATAACAAAATATTATTTAATCTTTTAAAGTCTCCCTAAGATTTAAAAAGCACTTATTTTATCACAGGAAATTGTTGCTTTATTTAATTTCTACTTTCTTGTTGTCTCCATCTCTCCATGCCATTTTACTCAAAAAGAGGAGGATAGCTCTAGAAATCCCTTCTTCTCTGCTCTTTACTTTAGAGAAGAGATATTTTGGTCATTACTAACTATTTAACTGGAAGGATATAGAAAATGATGGGTGTCCTTGTCCTGGTACCACACAGAGTTTTCATTAATGATCTGGAATGCATAGACAATATTGGAAATGGTAAGCATTCTTGTATGCCAGTTTCAGAACTTCAAATATTCTTAGGGTGCCAGAGAGAAGATGGGAAAGAACAAGAATGCTGCTTGGGAAGAGCTCTAATCATGTGCGTTAATACACTGTAGGAAATATGTGACAAAACAACAGTTCTATAGGAAATGTTCCAGCAGTGTCACAGAACAGTATCACAGAAGTAGATAAGCAGATAAGCAATCAATGTTGCAAAAAATACACTTCTTACCCTGGGATATATAAATGAGGATATGATCTCTCAGATCTGAATTCAGCTGCTCTATGGTAATTATTTGGTTGTAGTATCATGTCTTACTCATTTTCTATTGTCTCTCTCTACCACATTTGTGAAAAATTTCAGGCAGTTATAGGAGGAAGGAGATTCAAGAGTGATCAGAGACACAGAGGACACGAAACAATTTATGACAGGGAAAAAGAGCAAGCAGAAACATGGTAGTTCTCAAACATGGGAAGATTTCAAACGCTGTTGTAAGGAAGAAGATAATACTTTCTCCACTGGGGATTGGAAAAGAAGAAAATTTTTCATAGAGTTATTTGGCTGACTCATTAGAAAAATCTTTGCTATCACGTGTCACTAGACCCCAGATTGCATTGCTTGGGGAAGCTCAGGACTTTTCACCCATTAAGGTTTTCGGCAAACATCTGCCAGAAGTAGTTTGGGTGTAGCTGATCTGAAGTTAGGGCAGAGGTCAATAGCAGTAGACTCCTTGAATTCCTTCCGGATTAATTGCTATTATGGTGTGGTTTTTTCTGCAGGCATTCCCCTTTCTGTTCCTCCCAGGTCTAACCTGTATCTTTATGTGTGCTACTGTTTAGATTGTGCAAATAGACACTGTCTCAGATTTTGCCAGGACCTGATAATACATGGGCAATCTGTAAAGCTAACAAACAGCTCATGTTGGCTTTTATCCGATTTAATGTGTGTCAGAGTGGTAAATTGGATTCGTCACTATATTTTTTGCCATTTCTGGTTTTTTTCGACTTTACCTAGAGTTCATTAAAACTGTTACAGCCCTGTAACATTTTCTGAGTAAAAGTGTTAGTGCTTAGATGAAAAGTTGTTTGTTAGATTATTTTTCTACTTCTGCTAGGGTCAAGCTATCTTTTTTCCTAGTTTTTTTTCCTATCTTTTTTTCCTAATAGATTAATAAATAGTATGCGAAATAATACTTGTTCATATTTTAGAAGTCAAAACCATAATTCCTTGGGTCCCCAAGGAGTGAAACTATGATAAAACATATTAGTGACAAGAAGGTACGGTGAGCATTGTCGTGGCCATGAATATCTGAACTATTTACCTGCTGGTTATCAGAAAGAAATTAGATGAAAGCACTCACTGGAGGAAAACACAGTTAAAATATTTCAAGTCCCTCTTTTATCTTTATTGGTACCAGTGTCCTTGCTTCACAGTCGACTGCTTTTTCTGCAAAATTATGGCAAAGAGATCTTATCCATGCAACTCTAAACCCTTCAGAATGAACAGATGGTTTACCTAGCTAAGTCTTGTTTAATGTGTGTATTACTAATGACATTAGGTCAGTCCCACCTAAACCTCTAATGCTAATCATTGAACAAACAAACCCATCAGATACATCCAGTCATTGCCGAAATGCTATGGAGTGACAGATCTTTATGTGGTGCTAGCAGGGCAACAGCTGTCAAAGAACTGACTTGCAGAGAAAAAAATGCTCTGGTCTAGGTTTTTTCTTACTCAAGGATCCAAATCAAATGCTTTACAGGAACAGATAAAGCAAAGTGGGAAGTACAAGGGTACCTGCAGACACCTTCAAAAAACTGTGTAGGTGCCTTCCATCTCCACACACAAGATTACAATTCTCAGAAATTCCATAGCTTATAAGGCATGTTTCGAAAATGGAACTGCTATGGCTCAGATATTATTTTTTGCATTGCCCTCCAAAAGAAATAAGATGTGTTAAACAGGTATAACATGGGTACCTCTGGAGTGACACTAACTGAGCACAAGCTACCTGCTTGCCCTTACCAAGCCAGGGTTCAGCAACATCAGTGTAGAGTTTGATGGAAGAAGATCGGTACAGCTTCAGCTTTTGTTGCACATATCTGATGTCCACATTCATAAGCAATATGTGGACAGATAACCCTGGTTGACACACATTACAGTGTTCAGAAGTCAATTTCTTGGTAATTGGAATGCACACTTTTCTGAACAGATGGTTAAATAACTTCATAGGCCCCTCATCACTTCAGTTTTATTTCAGAATAGTTAATGCTTCTCTGAGGATATTGGAGCCTATCCCTACCTGGAGGAATATTTTAGTGTAATAGCAGCCTACTATTACCAAAGTGACTTAGTCAAGTTACTGTGTTCAACCATCAGCTCCATGTCAGATGAGTAAGGGTTTTTAAGAACATCTGCTCTAAAACGATTTGAGGCTGTTGTAACTACAGACTTTAATCTGGCTAAGTCATAAACATCTATTTTTATTTTGTGCTGTTGTCTCTCTTGTGTTAAAATGCTTAAAATTTCTTTTACAGTTACTCTATCAGTATTTATCATCTTTCCTTCTTCGCAATGTCTTCTGTAACTAATTTCCATTCTGTGTTATTGACTCTTTTAATAATATTGCTGCAGGTATTACAAATAAGTACTGACTCACAGTGAGAACTGTTAAAATCCCTATTGCCCACGTGTACACTCTGCAGTTTATGTAATGGAAATATTTATCTTGTTGTGGGAAATACTGTGTGACACAACTTGTGACTTACCTTCTAGGAATGAAAGCCACGTATAGCAATCTTATCCAGCATTTGCGATACCTACCTTGTCTTGTCTACCAGGCAATTGAGATTGAGCTGTCCTCTTTATTTCTGTAGGTTCTGTACAGGTTAAAGGAGAAGATCCAGTTGTCATTAAGGCAAGAGAAGGAAAAGAAGCAGGAGATTCACCTCTCACCCCTTCCCCTGCAGACATCTCAGACTGAGTATAAGACCACCAACAGCATGGTCCAGCCTCAACAGGCTCCAAAGGTTATCAATGTTGTAATGGACCCTCAAGGCCATTGTGTTCCTGAGCTCAAACCTCCCTTGTGTGCCAGTCCATCTCCTTTCAGAATGAAACCTGTAGGACTCCAGGAAAGGTAGGATGGTGCCTAGTGTGATCAGGATTTATTCTGCTTTTTTATACTTACACTTCATGATTGCATGTGTTTCTCTTCTGTCAATGAATGGGAGACTTTGCCATATAGGCATCTGAGAAGTGGGATTTTGGTGTGTTAACATCTTTCTCACAGGTATTCTTTCCTTTTCTTTACATATGACAAAAAATTCAGGCCATATGAAAATGTTCAGGTTTGAGCTGAGATTAACTGCATTAGTGGAATTCTTTTTTGCTGATTATATTTTTCCCATTTCCAACAACTACTCCAAAGAAATAATTTTTCATTTTTCATTGATTTTTGCCTGTTTTGATCCTGGAAATCCTGGGAGAGAGCTCAAGGGCTGGTTATGTATTGTCATGAAAGGACATTCTTATTCTCAGGGAGTCCCTAGCACCTGGAAAACTTAGAAAGAAGAAATATTTACACCAAGTGCATTTAGCAATCTCATACAGTGTTTCCATTAGCACCTTTAGATAAATTTTCTTCTTAAATGCAGCTTTCCATGATAGTCAGGATACAGTGCAAAATCAACAGGCTTTGCAAGAAGAAAAAAGTGATGAGTAATGAAACCAACCCTTGTGTGCAGTTCCTCAGAAATACTTGGGCACCAGACCCTGCCACTCATTGTACGTATCAAAAACTGGGCCAGTGCTCTTTTTATAAAACTAGTTATTCTTCCCACAGGAGAATGCACACTGACATCTGTCTCTGCTTTGTTAGAAACCTGCATAATTTCTTGTCTGATGGCTGCAGGCTGCTTTCATAAAGCATCAGTGAATAGCTCACATAGCATGCAGCTGTGCAACTGAACTCTCCTGCCCTGGCACAGATGATAAATGAAAGAACAGACGCCGTGCAGAGACCAAGCAGAGCCTCATCTGTGAGGACTCTCAGCTGAGCTGTAACCCTGATTCAGCTGTAACCACGGGGATTTCAATAACAGAGATTTTTTTCAATGGATTTATGACATACAGAGCTCAGGGAGGGGGATTGATTCTTCTGTGAGTAAAAGAGGCTTAAAGACAGAGCTGTCATAAAATATGTAGTGATATCACTAATGGCAAAAAAAAAAAAAAAAGGAATGGAGGAAGCAAATAAATACATTTTGATAGTTTATCTCATTCCACAAGACCCTAAAAATAAAGTCTACAAGCATGGGGATCACATAGCTAGTTTATAATACATAGTACCTAACATAGCATATAGTTGAGAGAGATTGAGGGAAAGGAACTTGTAGAGGCATTTTCTACTTAAGAAGAAGAAACTTTTTGTACGTAAGGAGAAGAAGCTTTTCCATTTCTCAAAGAAAGAAAGTAAAAACAATTGATTTAGGATATTAATTTCCACCACAGATAGGAACTCTGCATTTAATTCTCCTAAACCTAATTGCCTCCTTTGGAAGGACAAATTTCTGAGTCAGATATAACAAAATGGAGAGCTGAGATACAAAGAGAAAACTAAACCTGATGTTTGACCAAATAAATCAGACATTTAGGTTATTACTATGGAAAAAGAAGTTGAAGGAATTGAGCACTTCAGTTTCTACTGTAAAAGAACGCTAATAGACCGTTGTGAAAAAGTAAAAGCCGTTGTGATAACATCCTGTTGTGCAGTTCTTTTTGTCATGTTTAACACAGTTAGACTCTATGAGCCCAAGTCCACTTCTAAGAAATGGCAGTTTAAGTTTATTTCAAGCTCAGTCTACAAAGGTCTGGGGATATGAGGGAGAGAAATTTAGGAAATAGTTTATTTTCTGTTCCTCTGGCATAAGTAGCTATTATATATATTTCTTATTTATTTACTATAACCTTTACTATGAACAAATGTGTATGCATTCTAACACTCAGCAGTGTTGGAAGCAAAAAGTAATAATGCACTGACACATTCTCCCTCAGATTTTATCTAGTGACTAAGTAAGTGGTCAGTTTAAAACTTCTCTCCACCTTTCTGCCCCAAAAACCCCTTGCACTAGGCAGCCTTGGGCCACGCTCATTACATGTGGGAGAAGTGGCCCTCACAGCATGGATCTGCACGCTGCAAAGACTAGCAAACCATGCTCAAAACAGTCCATTGGCAGTTAGTCTGGAGTGAACCAAACCTGGAGGTCCCATCCTGCTCATGGCACAGCTTTGGGGCACCCTTTCAATAATTTTTGCTATGCTGATTATGGTTTCTGCCAGGGAAAGAAGCTCTTGGCAGGCTAGAGTGGATATGGAGGCTCCTTGACAAACTTAGCATGGAGATTCTTTTGGTCACATGGCTTGACTGTGGTTCCTGAGCAGTATTTTCTAACTATCCAGACTACTCCCTGGTTTGATTCCTTAAGAGTGGTCTTTAGTCATGAAATGCCTAGTATGATCCAGACCAAAACATACCCAGTTTGGGCCATGGTTCATTGATTCTTTGAGCAGATTGTGAGCTGTGGTTAGCCATCTAGGTGGGAAGTTTGTGACAATCTCTCTGAAGGATGAGACAGAAAAGTTGCATAATGCAACCTGATCTAGTTGAAGATCTCCCTGCTCATTGCAGGGGGGTTTGATTAGATGACCTTAAAAGATCCCTTCTAGAGCAAGCTATTCCATGATTGTATGCCTGCCTCTCAAGCTCTCTTTGCTTTGCACATTAGGTGCTGCTTTGAGGAGCATACCCTTGACAGGACAAGAGATAATGATTTTAAAGTAAAGGAGAGTAGATTTAGATTAGATACAAGGAAGAGGGTTTTTTGCAATGAGGATGAAACACTGGTACAGTGTGCCCAGAGAGGTGTGTCCATCCCTAGAAAAATTCATGGTCAGGTTGGAGAGGGCTCTGAGCAACCTGATCTAATTGAAGCTGTCTCTGTCCATGGCAGGTGAATGGGACCTTTAAAGGTTCCTTCCATACCAAACTATTCTATGATTCTGTGATCTAAATGGAAAAATATTGTGGAACTGAGTTTTCACGAAGCACCGCATCGTCCTCTGGCTCTCAGGACTTTTTAATTCTTATTATTAGCATTAGCCAGTACAGAGGCAAACAAATTGCTAATGGACTACTGTGCATGGATAAAAATATTTCTGGGAGTTTGTCCAGCTTCTTAAAACGTGTTGTGCTTCTGAATACTACAGCCAAGTCCATGAACATATTTTTTCTGTGTATCTGGAAATGTTCTTACTCAGCTATTTCTATAAGACACAGCTTCACGGCAGATTATTTGCACTATCAATTGTGTGAGATGCCGCGGTTTTTATGGCACATAGACACACGCGGCGGTGCCGGTGCCTTGCTGGACGCGGCTGTACGAGAGTGCGGGGACAGTGACACCTAGAGCCGGCAGGCAGCACTGGTATCCCTCAGCTGCAGCTTCTGCAGGAGCGGAGCCGTCACACAGTCAGGATGTTCACTGGCCCAGTGGCCGCAGGAGGCGACTCTGCTCCCATGCTCCGCTGTCAAGAGACTCCGCCTGAAGTTCTGCATTCAGCTCTAGTGCCCCCAACATGAGAAGGATGTTAACCTGTTAGAGGAAGGAAGGCCATGAAAATGATCAGATGGCTGCAGCACCTCTCCTATGAAAACAGGCTGAAAGAGTTGGGGCTGTTCAGGCTGAAGAAGAGAAGGCTCTGGGAAGATCTTCTGGCAGCCTTGTGATACTTGAAGGGGGCCTGTAACAAAGATGGGGGCAGACTTTATTAGGGCATGTTGCACTAGGACAAAGGGTAATGGCTTTGAACTGAAGGAGGTTAGATTTAGATTAGATACGAAGAAGAAGTTTTTGAACATTTGAGATCATGTTGAATGGGACTCTAAACAACCTATTCTAATTGACGCTGTCCTTATCCATGGAAAGTGAATGGGACTAGATGACTTTTAAGGGTCTTTTCCAGTTCATCCTATTCTCTGATTCTATAATTTTCCTAGAGGCTGATCAGAGATGTGTGCTCACATGCAGCATGTAGTTTGGAAAGGGGTGGAACAGCGGTGGCCAAGAGCAGAGGTTGGACTGAAGGTGTGGAGGTGAGAGGGCTGTCAGAATAAAGAGGACCTGACCCCTTTCTATTACAATTGCTGAGGCAGGCAAGTGAAGGGCTATTTCTTCACAACCTCCATGCATCCTCTGGATCATTCAATGCAGAATGCTTTGAAGCTGCTCTCTTTTCATGTGTTCACAACCGCTGCTCATTTGTAGCAAAGACCTTCTCCACTGGCAACCCTCACTGTTCTGTTACTGACCAAAGGAGCAGGAGAGCTGCTGTTCTCCTGTGGGTGTCTTTGGTGATGAGCTGTCACACTATCATAGTGCCAATGCCTGAGTTTTGGATGTAAATAATTGTTTTCTCTTTCATGAGCGCATCTATGAATATTGCATCAGTGTTTACTTTTCTACTTAGGCTTTTTAGGTTTATATGAATAACATATATTTCTTCCTTTAGCAGAGTAAGAGGATTCCTTTTATTCTGTTTGTTGGCCCAAAATTCATCTTAATGTGAATGGTTCCAGCCAAAGCAGAATCTGGTGAAGTGGAATGTGGTATTTTAGATTTCATTCTGACTTATCAAGCATTGAAAATTCTTAGTACAAGCTGTGAGTTGTTAAATCACAATCATGGTAGATATAAATATAAATGTTACCACACCAACACAGTATTACAACTGGTTTACATTTTCTGTGGCCACTGCAACTGTGAGTTTTAGTTCCAGTACTACTTGTGACTCAGACAACTGCATTTCAACAATGGACAATATGATGTTTTGTTCAAACTAGTTACTGTGCAAAGATACGTGGAAGAAAAGAAAATGTGGAAAATGTGGAAATGTCTCTTCTACTGTGTGTTGAAAACAAACAGTGCTTTGGAAAATTTTCTCAAGCATTTGTATTCCATTCTAGCCACAAAGACCTAAAACTGGCTATTATATTTTAATAATCAGAAGGGAAAATCACACTTCCGTGTTTTCTTAGACTGTTACGTATTCATCAGGAAATTATTCTGTCTAAAATGAAGAGCTCCTCATGTTCACATATCAGGATACCAGGGGTTTACAGGGCTCTTATTCAGAACAGATAGTATTTTACGTGTGTGCCTTGTGCTGTTTTTTTTTCTCTGCAAATATACACAAGAAAGTGAAGATGATAATAGGAAAAAAGTTAGGCAAATAAAGCAAAAAGCCGGCAGATCAGTGAAATAATAAACCATTTTCAAATGTGAAATAAAATAATTAGGCAATGGTATGGAGGCACATCTGTGACACAGAAAAATAGAAGATACTCTGTGAAAGGGGAGAGCCAGCAACAACAAAACGTGGAGGGGAGAGGGCTGCTCATGGGAATCATTCAACAGAATGTGCAACCAAGTCTGAAATCTCTACAGAAAATAAGCAGGCATCAGAATAGAGAGCAGTACGGAGACAATCACCTGAATCAAACAATTATTGCTCTCTATAAACATAACAGATGAATGAAATTTGGATTGAACTCTGACTGTGAGAACTCTGTGTGATGTTACTTTTCCCCACAAAGCAGAGCAATACTATAAAATCCTATGCCACAGCTAATAGACTCTACCCAGTGAGATTTTTCTTACTGTCCTGAAGATCCCTGTGAATTCGCAGCAGAATTCTTTCTCCAGTTCAAAAAATTATTCAGTAGACATGCAGTGAATACAGCTCCCTGCAAGTAAAATGAAATAAAAGTTAATATAACGTGCATTATAATGCTAAGTGCTCATCTCTGTCCACTTCCTTGTAACGTGAGAAAGAGAGATATTCTAGTGGGAAAGAAAGGAAATACATTTTTTTATAATCGAAAAAAAAGATTCAGATAACCCATATGAGTCTATGGAACTCAGTGCCAAAAGGTAAATTTTTAAACAGGAATGTATTAGCAAAAGGTGCACACACAAATAATGAGAGCAAATATTATTCTCTTTCTATCTTCAGCATCCTTCCTCAGAAACATCTTGTATTTTACACCTTTGAAAAGAAAATCTTGTAAAATTGGGGCTTCAGGTTTAGAGGTGGAAAAAAATTGCTCTTAATATTGAAAACTATTCTCTTTTATTAGTCATTCTGCATAGACACGCAAATTATTAAACTATAGCTTCAGCCTCTTAGGCAATTTCTGTACACTCTAAATTACCATCTGGATGACAAATACTGTGGATGACAAATACCACAAAAACTAACTCTAATATCTGTTTTCCTGACTTTTGAAAGGCAGTATTCATTAAAATGAATCATTATCTTAACAATACAGTATAATGAATAAAACCGTATAAGAAACATTGGAGCCAGGGTAACGAACCTGATGTGCTCTTTTCTTCATTAATATAACCTCAGCTGCACCTCAGGATATCATTGTTCAATCCCATCTCTGATCTAATAGATGAGAAAAATTTCCAACACTTCTCTCTGTCTCTGTTCTGATTTTTTAGATCACAGAGCACAGTTGCTGCAAATATGGTTACGGTGTCACTGATCCATTATCAATTTACAAAACCGTCCATTGTGAGTAATAACTTCAAGTAATGCTCGGAGGGTAGCACCTTGCAGTTGGGCTACTGTAAACATGCCAGATTCTGTAGTTTATTGCACAAACATGGGAACTTAATATATTTACAGGAAGGGGCCTTGGATTTCCTGGCTAAAATACAGTAGCTTTGCACAGATTTGGCGGATAAATTTTCCCTATTGTGTGGTGTTGCATATGCTTTCTGCATCCTTAATTTAAATTGTAGGGATTGTTTTAGGAAAATGTCAGCATAATTGTTCGAAGCAAAGCTATGTGCCAACACAAAAGTACAAGCTGTGGAATAGTTTTATGGTGATATCCTATCAGAAGGAATTTGCAAAGCACCAGGGAACAGTAAACTGAGTTTGAGGTGGGAGGCAGGAATTTTTGTGATCTTTCTCTTCTACCAACTCCTTAGAGCACTTTGGGTGTGGCACATAAATCTTCCAACATATTCCTAACCACTGGATTGAGGATGGCTGGATGTTGTGCCCATCTAAAGAGATGTAGTGAAGATGAGAACCTTTACCTGAGGTGCAGTAGAAGTCCTACTTGCTACTATTTGTTCACATCATTTAAGAAGAGTGACAGAATACAATTACAACCCCCCCATACACACACTTTCTGAAAGACCTAAAAATACATTTGGCATCTATATTCCATCCTGGTTGGTAAGATCATAGAATTATAAAATGGCTTGGCTTGGAAGGGACTTTGAAGAAGATCTAGTTCCAGCCCCACTGCCAAGAGCAGGGACACCTTCCACTTTGTCAAGTTGCTCAAAACCCCATCCAACCTGACTATGAACACCTCCAGGGGTGCGACATCCACTTACAAATTCTATATACCCACATACACTTGTAGCAATAAGGCTGTGTAGCAGAGATTGGTTTGTGTCCATACTGCAAAGCTCTCTTTGCCTCCAGAAAAGCAAGGACTGAATGCGGACTGCCTCCTGGGAATGGTTTGTGCATGTGTTCATTCCCAAACCATAAATTGCTTTGGAGTGCTCTTGTTGTCAAAGCCTAAAAACAAACCAGGGCTGATATGTAGCACTGTCATTCAGTGCCTGGGATTGTTTTCCTGGCACTGTGATTTTTTTTTCCGTGATGTAGCTTGCACATGAAGTGTGCAGTGCACATGAAGTAGCAGCTGATACAAGGGGAGCAATCCTGATTGTAGGCAGTTGCTTATGGCCTTTTAGGTAATTGTCTTTTCAGTGCAGGGTCTCCCTTAAGCCCTGCATTGTGGCTTCCTCCTCCTCAGGCCATTTCAACCTGCTGGAAAGCCACACTGATTGCTGGCACCTGCAGTCTGGGTGAAGAGTTAAGGCAAGGACTGTAAACCTGGGCTACTGAGGTGGGAAACACTAAGTAATGGGGAACATGAGATGGGATCCAGCTTAGAGGGTCTCCTGCTCAATGCCCAAGAGATCGGTATTGACATTCGTATTCATCACTAGAGAGAGAATAATGCTCTACCCCCAACCTGCATTTGTGGAACATTTCTGTGTGTGCACCGTAACTCTAAAAACTTTATGCTAGTGCCAGATCTTTGAGTTGCATGAATGTCTGTTCTGTCCAACCCATTACAGACATCTTTGCTTATCTGCAGTGTAGGAAGAGGGCAGGAATGTGAATTTTCCCGTTTCTCTGGGGAGGAAGTGAACTCAGTCACCAGCCTAACAAAGACCCTCTAAACTCCTTATTTTGTTTGACTCCTGCCTGGTTGAGAAGCTGTTTTGGTTGTGTTTACAGCTTTCTGAGGCAAAACTCTGTGGGAGTTGTAATCTAAATGAATAAATGCAAATAACTTAATGCCATTGCCCAAACTTACACCCACAATTCGTTCCCCTGTATCGGTGGCACATCCTTAAAATTACTTCAGATTAGTGTGGGTTGATGGTAGGTTTCCACTCCTATTTCCATCTCTGCTTTGAATTGTCCCACATCCCTTTTTTCCTCCCTTGCAAAGAAATAAGCTTTCCAAAGCACATAACTCTCACTTTTGGGTGTGGTTGATTTAGGCAAATTAGCTTGTTTAGAGAAATTCTTATGATGCAACTTCATGGCCCTCTGCTCTCCTGTACAGGGGAATGCTCTGTTTAGCATATGCAGTCTCTGCCTACCCTTGGTTTTGCCTTTGCTGTCCTCTGGGGTTTAGTCAGGAATTTTGTAATAATTTTATTGTATTCCCAGGTCTCTTATCTGGCATTTATTCTTGTTACTCCAGTTGCTACTGGTTTTAGCTTGTACACAGGAAACCGCAGTACCAATCAGTGTCGTTCCCAAAGTGACAGGAAACCCTGTTTGGTCGGATGTTGATTGTGCTTGTCTTTACGGCTCCACCCATCACATTTTCTTCCTTTTTGGCTTAAGTTGAGACAAATTAATCAGTGGCTGCCATCTGGTAGACAGTTTTGGTGGGTTTGCAATGATTTGTCCAGCTGATCTTTTGAAAAGTCACACAAGGGAAAATATCCATGTAAATATTTAAGTGCTTCTTGAGCCTGGAATTTACAGGGACCAGTTTTGCCCTGAGCACATGAGTAATTCAAGTTGTGTGAGTGATCCCCTTGTCTTTTTCACAATCAGTTTTGGGTCTTTAAGTGCCTTGCCATTTGTGGATCAGAGGGTTAAACTCTGATGCAGCTTTCCAGTGACTAATTTCCTCAGCTCTAATTTGTTTCTGTGTTTCTAATTTGTTTCTGTGCTTGACTATCCAGGCATGGTTTCTGTGACTGCTTACCAGCTGTCATGATGTGCAGGCAGAGTGGGACATCTGGGAAAGTGAGGAGATGCACATGAGCTGGACTTGAATGCTCTGAGCATCTTGTCTCAGCCCTTAGCAGGATGTGTCCATCTGTGACATTTGCAATCTAATAATCTAATCTGCACCTTTTCACAATGATAGATTGGAAGTGCTGTGCTAGGGGACAAAGGCACCAGCTTCTTTATGAGATTGGTTTGTAAGTAGGAAGCATCTCCTGAGCCCTTGACTAGAACCCACAAGTACTGGTTTCAGCAAAACAATGTAGAAGGAAGCATCCATATCAGATATACAGATTTCTGATATTTAGAAGGAAGGTTGATATTTCACATTTGGGGTTTGTATAGGAAAGTTTCCTTGAGTGTCCCCATCAATGTCTGAAAAAGACTAATGCTTCAAGTAAAACCAAAAATATTCACCTTTCCTTTTGTTTTGGAATGCATTTATCTCTGTTCATGACATTTCTTTTACAGGGCAGCCTAAAGCTGAACTAAGTTCAGTTCCCATTGATTTAAAATGTTAGAAGCAGACAGAGAAAAAAATTAAAGAAAGAAAATTAAAAAAATTAAAGTGTCACCATAGGACACGAAAGAACACAGACACACACCACAGCTCAGGTGATCAGAAGAGAAGAGAAGAGGGTTTATTTTTTCTGACTCCAGTATTTATAGTTTTCCAAAAGTGACAGTGGATTGGACGGTGGCAGTGCCACCTCTCCAAAGACACTGGACAGACAAACAGTCCATCAGTTTTTCTCCTCCTCTATGAAGGAATGCAAAAACAATGAGCTGTTTACAGAAAGTGTGTGAGAAAGTTCTTCACAAATATGTAAATATCAGAAGGCTTGGAAAGTCTTACAAAAATCAGGGCGACAATTAAAGTGCCTCCAAAACTGCAATGTAAGATATCCAAGTATTTCTTTGAATTGCAGGAAGCCATGTGATGGGCAGTGCTTACATCCAGCTTATCTTGTAGCCATCAGTTAACAGTCCAGGCCATGAATCTCTTCTTTGAGTGCAATCATAATTAATTTTACTTCTATGCAGTACGAGGCAAACTCCTCAAAATTATGAGAGTTGACTAAATATACTACTTCTTTTTTGAAAAATCCACCTCTGGATATTCAGCAAAGATCTCTTGTGTAGTCAGAGCTAGTATGTACAGAAAGCTTGACACTGTTAGCTAGCAGAGATGGCTTCTGTTTGCATATACATGTTTGCTCAAAGAATACTGCATATAAATCTGTGGGCCTGAGTATTTCTCAGCTTTTGCTGGAAATTGTCTTTAGCATTCTCTCAGTACCTGAGAGCCTTGGTCACAGATCAGGATCCCTCTGTGCAGGACTCCATATGTACTCAAAGATGCAAGTTCGTCTATCCTAGAGACTTACATTCTAGACATCAGACAAGGTAGTAAATGCATACAGACAATCAGACACGCCTCAGGAAACAGAGAAGCAATAGCATTATGGCAGAGATGAGGATGCCCAAAGTATACCATGAGAATGGCTCAGCCAAAGAAACACTGCCCGGAGGCAGAGCTGATTTCAGGCGATGCTGACATTTCAGCCAGGCTCTTGCTAGAATTATTTGTCTGCTTTGATACCATCACATCCAAGCTGATGCACTCATTTGGTTAGGCTTTGAACCTTAGCTGAGTTTCCAAGACATTTCAGGAACTCTTTTTTTCTGATTTTCATGCCAAGTGAGACATTAATTGGTTAAGTGATCCAATATGGTATTGCAAATCAGTGCCTATCTTCATGAAATACCTTGGCTTTGAGCTCTCCATTCATTTCTCTAACCACGGGAGTCTATAAGAAGCTACAAAAGTGGTGTTTCTTTCTTGGACAGGGACTTTTCTTTATGTTCTCTATCAAAGAATACACTTTGATGCTTAACAAACAGAGAGTACTGTTATTAATTTATGGTATCTATAATTATCCTGGTTATGTTAATATTGTGATTTGATAACAGGAGCAAAAGAGAACACAGCAGCTTCAGTGACTGCTCAAGTATGCGATAGCCATCAGAAAGGAAAGTAGTGTATAAAATTCCCACACAGAAAAATGTCGTTAAGTACAATGTTTCTCTAGGGAATTCAGTCCCAGTGCTTCAGGATGACCAATGGCAGCTCCCTGGAAAACTGCTGCCAGCAAGATGGGGCTGGGGCTGAGCAGGAGGCAGCTGAGTTCTCCCCTCTGCCAGGGCCAATTCTTCTGTTTCCCACCATCCCCTGACAGTGGCATCTCCTGTTTTTGAGATGTCTCAAATCCTTCCTGAGTCATAAAAAATTCCCCTGAGAGACTTCTGCACAGTCCAAAGGCTTTCAATTCCTTTCCCTTTAAGTGGATTTGATAGTGGATCTAAAAGCACAGCCTTACAAGAAGAAAAGAAAAACAATTAGAATGGCAGAAAAGTACACAATGGTTAAAAAATGCAATTTGCATGGGCTCATTTCACTTCAGATTCTGTTTAGCTTGTTTGGCCTCAGTGGATTTATAGACATATCTGGGAAAAGAGTTTGGCTAACAGAGCACAATACTGAATAGGTTTGCAAAAGAAGGCAGCATTGTGAAAATCAGAAAGCCAGTATTGTAATTAATCCTCAAGTTAATCCTGTAGCTACAGAGAGTGCATTTGCAATTTACTGATAAGATTATAATAAAATTAATGATTTCTGCTACATCACAAGGGTTTTCACAAATGTAGATGGTTTAAATACCCCTCTAGTCCCCATCTATAGTGCTCCTGGCTACAGAGCTCATCATCCTTGGTCAGTGTAGAGGTGATAAGGTGGGCTAAGAACACTGAAGGAAAAACTTCAGAAGGGAAACACCATCCACAAAGATGGGGAAGCACCCTTTGGTTCAGGACATTCCTAAAGTACAGATTGCCAGAAGATGGAGAACATACTGAAAATAAGGAACAGTATTGATTAAGTAATCAATAATTCCTGTTTGCATTGTTTTTGCAAACTTTGCCTAAACCTCTTTCTGGTGAAAATGGGATATTGGTCAACCTTTGGCTCTACAGACTACACCAAATTTATGTTCATATTTCTACATTACTGCCTTGAATGTATGGTAGCCTGACCTATATTATATCATTAGCTGTACGAAGCCCTGTGTGTTGGAAGTGTCTGTGCTGAGATAGATGGGGTGGAGGTCAGGTTAGGAGTGACTTCAGTTTACTTTTCAGATATGACTTCTCTCTTTTCTGTTTATTTCATAATGCAATGTACATTTCGAGGAATACTACTTTTGTCAGGATCCTCATCTTTCCCTCCTTTATTCAAATTCATAGAAGTAAATTTAAATTAAGCTGTTTAGGTTTCTAAATGCCATGAATCCTTTGCTAATAGAGGACTGTGAATATGAAGTAATTGTTATTATTTCACTCCAAAATTTTTAATCTGTTTGGGATCATTGGTGGTGTGTATGAGACAGAGTGGATCAGAAAGCCTTTGCTCTGGCCTTCATCTCTGTGTACAGGAACAGATGCATTTGCCTGTTCTAGAGCCCTGCCTATGCAGCCCCTTATAGGAATGTCTCTCATGAAGGGAAGCAGTCCAGGGCCATGGACTCCAAGGGGTCTGCTGAGCTCTGTAGAAAAGAGCTCCAGACCCCTTACCTGTGATCATCAGCTGTTCAGCCCTAAAGGGGACTGCACAGCTTGGCGATATCTCTTTTAAAGGTCTACCTAACCTCTGAAGTGCAAGATAAAGTCCATTTGCAACTGTCTTAAAAGCATTTAAACATTGCTCTGTTTCAAATTGCAAGCCTAAGTGGATTTCCTAAACTTTATTTTCAAAGGGAATGCAGGCACTTTTCCCATTAATATACTTGTTTGAGCAAGCATTGCCATGGAAAACCAGACTATGAAAGTGGATCAAGAAAAAAAAAGCTGGAAAGACAAAGGTTTATATATGTAGCTTAGGTGTCAGGTCTGAAGACTTTAGAAACAGCTGAAGGGTAGATCTAAGCGTACATCCATATATGGATCCTGTTTGTAAGAGCTTAAATCCCATCAATTCATTGTACAGCTTAGGCTCATTTGTCATCCTGGAGATGGAATTGTGTTCCAAAGTGGATGTGCCACAGGCACAGCCTCGGATGCCTTGTCCAACTGTGTGCCGGAGCGGAGCTGTTCTGCCGGCTCCCTTTGGAAACGTCCATAGGTGGCGCAGCTCTGTTGAGCGACATGGTGGGTCTGGAGGTTTTGTATGCCTCAGAAACCGCTGCTGTTCAGTAATTTCTTCAAAGTGCACTAACAATTCATTTGTCTGCTTAGAAATCTTCCTTGTGACACTTGCAGTAGTTTAAAGATAATGAGGACCAAGTCAAATAAACAAGGAATGTGCTTTTTTATTATCTTAAGGTTGACAGGGTGTAGTAAACGCCTCTTTCCCCAGATGTTCCTTCCTGTCTTTCCCAAATGGCAAACTCACCAGGAAAGAACTCATTGTACAGATTAGTCTTCAAGTCACAAAAAAAAAAAAAAATCTCCTACTAATACTGTTTGAAGATACTACCCATTTACATTAAGAATATTCCTGCCCATGTCTTTTTCCAAGTCAGCTAGCTTTGGTTAAAGTCTCAAAATAGTATTGAAGGACATTATTGTGCAAATATATTATTATGTATTTCCTTGTTTGGATGTAAGGGTTGTAGATTATATTCTTTAAATGAACACCAGTAGCAGGATGGAAGTAGAATTCGTGCTTAAGAGATTAATTATTATGGAATACATGAAGCTGAATTGACTTATCTAAGGCTCCTCTTATGAAAAAAAACAAACTTTTTTTTCATCTAAAAGATGAAAAATCTAAGATCCATTTTTCATTTATTTAATTATAGACCAACTGAATAGCAGAAAATGTCAGTTAATATAATCCTAAAAAACCACTTCCTTGAAGCTATTGCTGTTGTGTTGCACCTCTCCATCCTCACTGATTATATCAGTTTTCCTAGATAGGCTCTTCTCTGTATAATGCAAACAAACACCTACTGGGCATGATGTAGTGCTCAGTGGAGAAGTGAGCCTCACATGTTCTGGGAAAAGTAATCTGGCTTTGCACCTGGATAAGAGATCTAAACTGTCAATGGCAGTACATAGCTACAGCTTCTCCAAGGTCTCACAGAGGTACTTATGAACCAGAAGCATAGAGGGGAAATCTAAACAAGTATGACAAAAGTATTTTGAAAATTGCTTTTGTTTCTTTCTTTTTTAGCGAAACATACAGCAGACAAAGTACGTGGGAGCTTTTAACAATTCTTGCTGGCTTACTCTAAATAAACACGTTATCTGAGCTCCTTAAATTGTGCATTTATGTAATATGTGCAGCCCTAGCAGTCAATTATTATTTCTTCGCATTCTCTTTTCCTTTTTCCTATTCCTTTAACTCATTTTTCTTATATTCATTGTAGCTTGGTTTAGATTACCATGTGCATTAATCGGAGAGAGAACAGATCATCCAGTAAGTTTGTGCAATGAGGCCTCTGGTATGAAATAGAGAAATGCTGCAATGCAAGCAGATAAGAATAGTAATAAACAAGATTTCAGTCAATTAAAGCTCTACCATGTAAAAAAAACTGGTAAACATTTGTTCAGCTGTTGGAATAAACAGCTCAAATAAGCACAACAAATTGGCATCTTCATTTATTTTTACTTCTGAACATTTAACTCAATTTTTACTCATGGTGCAGGCACAGATATATGTGACTATGAAGCAGAAACAGAGCTTTATATCGCCATTCAAATTTTATTGAAGATACAAGTTTGCGTGACAAAATGCAATTTGATTGTAGAAATAATCTACAGGAAAAGATGGGAGGCTGTTTAAGCTTTGCATTTTTGAACAGTCAGTTCCCGTGGCTGAGCAGCATTGCCTTATCGAGGGCAGAACAGGAGTGAATTGGCAGAACATTAGAAAGCCTGATTAAAAGAGGGAAAGTTGAAATTACACTCATGTCAGCTGTTTTCCTCTACAGGATATTGAACCATTCCTGTCCTAACCAGATACTGATTGCTAAAAACTTAATCCAGAAGTACTTGTCAAAACCATTTCCTCAACTCGTTTTGACCTGCTGAGCTGTGAGTAGATCCTGAGAACTGTTTGCAATTTAGCACTAAATGTATTGGCCTCCTCTCACTCACGGCTGTGGGAACAAGATCAGACCCTCTGGAGGGAACATTAAATGCCTCCAGTTCTCAAAAAAACTATTTAGACTTCATAGCTGAGGCTCCATATCTGTTCTGCAGATTCAGAGGGAGATGGAATATGCTGCCATGAGATTTCTTGTAGCTGAGAGGCCACAGAGGATTATAGGTCTTGCCTCACAGCAGCCATATATGCCTCTTCTTTTTTCAGTAGGTACGTGGCTTACTGTCATCATTTGCAGACCCCTTCCTCAGAGTCAGAAAATGGCAGTGTTAAGAGTAGCAAATACAGAAAAATAGAAATACAACACTGGAATAGAGGAGAGCTGTCTGACAGAGCAAATATGAGCAGATAATCTTCTCAAGAAGATGCATACTTCATATTGTTGCCTTTCTTAGAGTCCTGAGCTTAAATATGTTCCATCTGTGGCTTTCAGGTGATAGGTATTAACTTCAGTGTTATATCCAATTAGCCTCTGTAAATGAGGTCCTTGGTTTGGTGAGATAGGGCTGCTCACACCAATGGCTACAGGATTTGGCTCTAGTGCAGATATCTGCAAGGCAGAGTAGAAAAAATATTAATATCAGTGATATTAACCATTTGATTTCTGAGCATTTTTGTGGAAAATTGGGCAAATATCTACCTATCTGTCCAGGATCTCCTCTCTGGAGAGGAAAAATGAGAGCCAGGGGAATGTTTATCTGTGAGAGGAATAAGATTTTGGAAATGAGGCCAGGAACCCATAGGAAAAAAAAGGGTTTACTGTTCTCATGCATGGTAGGAAGTCAGTAGGTAATTTCTGGTGTTTTAAGTAGCACTGGCAGGTCAGGATATAGCAGGAGAGTAGGGAAGGTCAAGTTTGGACCTACTGCACACCCAAATGCTGAAGGCAGAACTAACGTCGTGATTTTTTTTCTTTTTCTGCATAATAAAGTAGCTACAAAATAACCAGACATGAGCTGAGCAGAACAGATCCTTCAAGCTATCAGGTTCTATCAATTTAGACTGGTCATAATGCAAAGTAAATTCTCATTTGGCCTTGCTAGTTGGTTGATCTCAACTTCTGATTTTTGAGTACTTCAGTCTGAGGTGTGATACAAGTTTGGTTTGTTGAAAATGTTGGTAATCTCAGGTTGGAGTGGTTCCTAAAAACCACAGCTCTTGTTCAAGTGAACGCTAGAACGGTTACAGGTACAGCAGAGAGCATTTGGGAAACTGAGTTTTCATTGTGAGTCTCCTAAGCATGGCATCTGTATATCAGGGCTTCATAGGGCACTGGGCGTGTAAAATTAAAAGTACAGTACATGCAATAAATACTACTTGCAGATAGTTATGTGTTAGGCTGACATTTGCATACTTACATAAAGAATTTTAATTCATTCTTTTCTCAAACTAGTACTGATGATATTGATTAACCTTTGTGGAAAGTAAGAGTAAATTGGAGGATAATTACATTCATAGTTATTGTATATTATCAGAACTCATGGGGTTTTCTATCAGAATATTCTTTAATATGTGCTGCAGTACAAAAGAAAATTAAAACTTATGAACTCTACATTTTCAAGGAAAGAATGTAGATGTAAGGAAAATGAAGTTTCGTATTTCAAATTGGGATGGTCAATAATGGATTTTTATTGTATTCTTAGAAGACTTGCTTAAGATAGTATGCTGATGCTCAGAAGAAAATCAAGAGCTTATCACACCCATTAATGTATCCATACTCTTATTCAGGCCTAGTTTCCCAAGTTATCCAGTAATATCAGCAGCATATGGTGGATATATATTTCAGGCTAGTGAGTACAGAGCAAGAATCATATATATTGATTTTGGAAAAATATATAAATTGCGCTTATGCGTTAGAAGCAACTATTTAATGGTATTGTCAATGTTACTTTAAAACTTTTATCAAATTATTGCTTCAAATGAGAGTAATCTCTTAACCTTCTCAGGACTGTCTGTAATGCATTTATAAATCTTCATTTGTGAAGAAATGTCTCAGTTCCTTATTAGATGATCCATATTACTGTTTGTCCAGGGCAGGAAGAAAACAGCAGTATCTTCAGTCATTTGAAAAGATTGTTTTAACCTCTCTGTACTTCTGCTTTTCTACTTTTCCTTTTTTTCAATGCTGATTTTTCTTGATGAAGTCAGTTTTCTATTTTTTATTTATTTTAAATTGGTATAGAGGATTAATAAGAATACTAAATAATTTTCTAATATACTGTACTTTTCACATTTCACTGGAGTTTTATGTATCTCATTAGTCCATCTACATGACCATGTTTTCTCTTAGCTATTTTGCTAGAAGCAGAAAGAAAGCCGAGAGCTGTATTTTTTCCACTGTTCTTTTTTCTAAATATACTTTTTTTTTCCCCTTTGAATTGCTCTACTGAAACATAAAGCTAGATATGCAGGTGAAGTCTGGCAGCAGTAAGGGAGTAAGTGCTGGAAAGCAAGTGCCTAGTGCTCTCCCGGTGCAATTAAAGCAGAGCAAAGCCCACCTGCACTCAGTGCATTTGCTGATGAGGCGGACCCGCAAGGTGAGAGACTCAGGGCCTGATCTGTGAGCACCAGAGAAACAAAAGGCACAGGGGAAGTGCGGTGTTTTTCCCCTTCAGTAAAACCCAGGGAGAGTAGCCCCGTGGGATGTTCCCTGGTACAAGCGATATCTGAGGACCCAAAGCAAACTCTCTCCGCAGCAGCTGCATCCAGCTGCACTCTTCGTGCTGATTGATGGCTTCTTCAGCCACACAGCTGACCCAGCTCCCTTCTGAGCTGCGCAGCAGCTCAGCCGGGGAATGGAGGACCGATGGCACAGGAGGAAGCACCTCCCCTGTCCGTACGTTCTGGGATCAGAGGGCAATGACGCCTAGAGGGCAGCAGCCATCATCGATGCTTCCACAACCACTAGACAGAGAATGAGAGGCCCAGGCTCAGGAATCTGGGTGTTGCAATTTTTCAGGAGTGCAGAGTAAACATGAGAATGTGTATTTAAAGAAATTGTTCAGCTCAAATAAACAACTGGGAAAACGTGTAGGGCAATTGGATTTTCGTAATCAACATCTATAGTTTAATTTTAGGGTCAGGGAAGACCTGGAAATGACCTCACTAATGTTTAATAGGGCTTTAATAGTCTGGGGGCCCTCCAAGATGGACAGGTGGAGTGTCCTTTCAAGAATTTTCAAACAAACATTGCTTTTTTATAATTTTTATTTTATCATGCCTTGTAATAAAATCTGCTTCTATAAATATATTGTTTAAAATACTCTGCTGAATTCTCATCAGTGGACTCATTCCTATTATCCAACTGAAAAGAGATCTGTGAGTATGTACTAATACCCCCTCTGGGATTCCAGACAATACACAGACACAAGTGGTTTCCTGATTGCA
Organism: Bombycilla garrulus; assembly: GCA_013400315.1. Taxonomy (NCBI): domain Eukaryota; kingdom Metazoa; phylum Chordata; class Aves; order Passeriformes; family Bombycillidae; genus Bombycilla; species Bombycilla garrulus. Next base: position 89,668 of record VXBU01005291.1, read on the forward strand.
CTTATTCTCATATCCAGTGATGAGGTGGCTGTCCCAGCTGGTGGAACTTCGGAAGAGTTAGTCTCCTGACAATTTCAATATAATGTTGTCACGAATGTTTACAATTCTTCAGATTCCTCGCATGGTACTGTTCCCCATCAAGACAGAACCTTCAGAGGATGCTGGGGTAGGTGTATCATAACAAAGTCTTCTCATATTTGGCTCAGATTATTCACATAGGGAACATAAAGAATATAAAGTTATTTTAAAAGGAAAAGAAAGCTTGGCCAGGAGAAATAAGGGAAAACCCAAACTTACTCTAATTTGAAGTGGAAAAATACCTGTCAGGAGATACACATGTACATACAGTATAAAAGGATACATATAAAGTATCTCCAAGTAAAATGAGCTGTCTGACTTGAAGTATCACTGGTCTGATTGTGATTTCCTTATTCAAAACTCAATGTAAGCAAGTGATAATTACCAAAAATGGGCTTTGTTTTAGGTAGTATCTCCTCATTGTCAGCCTTGTGCAGTCCCTGCTAGTAAAGTGGGAAAAGGTGAGCTCAATAGTAACCTCTTTCCATCCAGGTAGTAAAATGGAAGAGAATTCTTGCTTTCTGTTCTTCAACAGAGAGTGAAGAATTTAACTATTAGAGGAGCATTGAGAATTGAAAGAATCTAGGGGAGGGACTGAGACTATAAGTATCTTCTATTAGAACATACAAACACATGATGGTTCAGGCCCTCCTCATCTTTCAAGACAATGCAAATTGTTCTGTTTTCAACTCTGTTCCTCAGCAAAAGAATGCAATAAACAAGTCTGTGTGATTAATGCTAATATTGGTTATAGTATTTCTAATGTATGTGAACATTATTTAAATAATTTTATTAATTGAAGAATAATTCTTCAAAAGGATTCTTTTAGATACCCATATTTATGGAATAATTACCTCTAGAACTCTGATCTATTGTTTGTCCTCTTACGAACTTCTAAGAAGATTGCTTTATATTCATATTTTATTCAATGTGTAGCTTTTAATGCATTAAATATGTACCTAAGAACTGGTTCTTCTTTCCAGAGTAAGTAAGATCCTCAAGACCAGTGTTCATTAATAATCTCCATAAATGGTGAAACTGCAAACTCACAGTTATAATTAGATCAGGTACATTTTTTGTTGTTAGAACGGAAATCGCCCTGTTGCCAAGACTGTCAGTTATAACAATGAAAAAGCCAAAGAAAATATTAACATTTTCACTGTACTTTGTTACTGGACAATGGGAATACTTTTCTTCTATATTAGGAAATCCCAGCAGGCTCTCCCAGAAGTATGCATGAATCTAAATTGCTACCCCTTTCTCAACCAAAGGTAGCCTAAACAGATTTGGAGGGATTCATTGCACAGTTCTTCTGTGGATTTCTGGATGGTTTTCAAAAGATTGGATTTGCACTATATGCAGAGCCACCTGTTTTAGGGACTGCATTTTTCTGTGGAATAAATTGCTAGTCATAGTCAGAAGAGGCACTTTTGTGACAGACAGGTCTAACAGAATGTTTTCCTTGACTAGTGCTGTGGAGCTGGGAACTGATTTCCCTCCACTGTCTGGGCAGTCCCCAGGGAAATGGGATGGGCATATGAGCCAGCACCCTCCTGCAGGGTCCAGCTGAGAGCAGCCACCACGATGTGCCCACTTCCCAGACTATCACAGCTCTGGATTTGGGTACGAGTACTGGTGCTGCTGTCTGGGGCTCTGGTACCATGCAGGCTGTGTCATGAGGCATGGTAGTACATACTGGTAGTCTGTGCATGTACCACTTACCCATCATTTTTTGCTCAGGATGTTATTTCACTTCTGCCTTCCTTCTAGCACAGTGAGCAGAATCATACCCCACCCACTTCCCTGTTCCAACAAAACTTGTCCTCATCTACCCCTGAAGGCAGCCAGACACCCACTGCTGACTCATGTTACCATCTGTGGGTTTAGGCAGCAAAGCTCTTGCTGCCACCCACCCATCACATAAGCTGAAATAGGCTTGTGAACAAAATGACACAATGTGAGATTCACCTGTTCCACTGGGTGGTCTTGTCTCATTGATATTATTGCTTTGTGCTTTGCTAAGCGACAGGTGAATAATGAGTAATTTCTATTCATGTAGACTGACTGATAGAAATTGCTTAATTTAAAAGAAAATTACTGAAGCATTTGTGGATGTGTATGAGGTTCAATGAGGTGAAGTGCCAGGTCCTGCCGTTGAGTCAAAAAAACTCTGTGCAGCTCCATAGGCTGGGGCAAAGTGGCTGGGAAGCTGCCCAGTGGAAAAGAACGTAGGGGTGCTGGTCAGTGGTAGCTGAACATGATCCAGCATGTGCCCAGCTGGCCAAGAAGGCCAGTGTGGTCAGCAGGACCAGGGCAGTGACTGTCCCCTTTCAGTCAGCACTGCTGAGGCCACACCTCAAGTCCTGTGTCCAGTTTTGGGCCCCTCACCACAAGAAGGATATTGAGGTGCTGGAGCATGTCCAGAGAAGGGCAGTGGAGCTGGAGAAGGAGCACAAGTCCTTTGGAAGGCTGATGTGGGAGCTGGGGATCTTTAGCCTAGAGAAAAGGAGACTCAGAGGAGACCTTATTGCTCTCTATAACGACCTGAGAGGGGGTCAATCTCTTTGCCCAAGCCATCAGCAACAGACGGGGGAAATGGCTTAAAGCTGCACCAGGGGAGATTCAGGGTGGAAGTTAGAGAGAATTGTTTCAGTCAAGGGGTTTTCAAGAATTGGAACAGGCTTTCCAGGGAGGTGGTGGAGTCACCATCCCTGTAAGTGTTCAAGAAACAATTGGACATGGCTCTTAAAGCTGTGGTTTACTTGCCATGGTGGTGCTCAATTAGAGGTTGGACTCACCAGTCTTGGAGGTCTTTTCCAACCTTCATGATTCTGTAATTATATAGAGGAAAGCATTCCCCCAACATTAGTAGCACTTGCCTCACAGATTATGTCTGTATTATTTTTATAATAATACGTGGTTATTACTGTAAAAGGGACAGTTGTATCTTAACATCCAGTGTTCAGAGAGGTGTGCAGAGACGTATGTCCCACTCACCCAGCAGTTCTCCTGCTGATGAGGAATGCACACAACCAAGCAGAAGTTCAGCAGAAAAATTGGAATCACTGGATAGTAGATTATCCAGTAAATGGTTAATCATTGGCATATGGATTTTACAAATGGGCAAGGCATTAGAGTTGTATACCAATATGACAGGATGACTATTAGGAAAGACTTGAGATAATCTATGTTAGGTTTGTATATAACCAAGCATGATAGAATAACTAAGAGTTCAAAAAACTTTCTTGTAAGTACACCTTTATGGAGAGACAATAATGTGCAGAGGTAGGAATCAAACTGGTGTTCTCATATCTCAATACGTGCATAGCTTCTTGGTAAATGTTAACTGAGCTGGGCATCTGTAGTCCAGCTCAGCAAGCTGAATCTGTCAGTCTTATAGGACTGATTGCTGCTTAGTAAACACAAAATCTTTGATAAATGCCTATTAATTTGTGTTTACTCCTCACAATTTGGAGACCATGGATTTTTTGCAATCAATATGCCTGAAGTTAAGGGTCGAGTAGATAATATTTGATTGATAGGTCAAAACTACAAAAAAAAAAGCCAGTTTTCTTAAGTGTTGTGTTGAGAAAGCACCAAAAAATAGGGCTCATACCAAGTTCCATACAAGGGTGATCTATTTGTATTTTCATGGCTCAAAGTTGTTACTGAATCCAACTTTATTTTCCTGTAGAAATGGAAATGTTATGAATTTTATAGTCCTGCAGGAGATGTTTGGGATTTCCAAATAGCTCCTTTTAAGACTATGATCATTCATTCTCCTCAGACACAAATAATTTATGCCTTCCCTTCTGCCTGACAGGAAACATTGTCTACTGTCTCGGTAGTCACAATGTTTACACTGCCTTTCACTTATTTCTATTGTTTTTATTAAATTTTCCTGCTCCATTATGTATATTTAATTTCAGTAAATTCTTAAACATGCACCTGACATAGCTGTGAATTTATTTCACATAGTTATGTGTATCAGTTAGAAATACATCCCCTGTGCTTTTTTCTGTGAAATATTTCTTCCTTACCAAGCTACCACTTTCACATTTGACATTCATAACAATAAAGTAGCATATAGGGAGCTGTTTCTGCTTTTAAGAGTAATTCAAATAGTTGCCCCCAGCATACATTTTTTGCAGCATTGGTTGTTAGATTGAAGAGGTAGGAAGTACTTGTTTTTCCGTCTGCTCACTGGTACCAGTGAAACTAGCTTTGCAGTCTTTGCATCCCCAAATCTGTCAGTGACTATAGAGAAAGTCAGGGTGCATAAATAACTCAGGATCAGCTTGATGAGTATGGGATTTACGGTAACACAGATCACAGTATAACCATTTGAATTATTTTCTAATGCAGACGAGGATCCAATGTCTCACTGACTTTGGATATGAGCAGCTTGGGAAGTGTTGAACCTTTCATCACTGTGCCAACCCCACGAGAAAAAGTAGCGATGGAATACCTGCAGTCAGCTGGCCGCGTCCTGACACGGCAGCAGCTTCGAGACGCAGTTGCATGTTCTCACTTACTTCAAACAGAATTCATGGTGAGTTTAACAACATGATTGAAATGAGGATTTTTCACATAAGTGGCACAAACTGGGGAAAAAATAATTGGGCAACACTTTAATGTCAAGGTACAAATCATTTCAAAGGGGCAGGTTGGATAGTTTCAAGGTGGTGTTTTGTTTGTGCATTAAAGACAGAGAAGTCAGTCAGTTATATCCATGGATAATACAGATTCTTCTTGGTTTGAAGTGCCATAATAGATGAGCTAAGTATTGTAATAGAACTACAGTGTAAACAGTCAGAACTGTAACACTGTGACAGTTTCAAAGAGATCGTAAAGGCTGTGATGAAAACACAGTAATGATTGGAGATTTTGTTTATTCCCATGTAAACACCATGTATGTTTGCAATTTGAGCACTAAATTTTTAGTCACTGTAAAATATCTTTTGGAGCAGATAGGGACACCCACAGTCCCTGTCCCAAAGGGACTTTTTTCCCAAGGTCCAAAATATCATTAACAAGCATGCTATACAGCAGCCTAATATACTCAAGACAAAAAACTCAAAAGTGTTTTACATATGTGTTTATTAGTGCAAAGGGTAAGAATCTAAAATTAAGAAAATGGCCAGGTCGAAAAAAATCAGAGCAGAAAAACTCAGGGAAAACACATTACAACACATTACTTTAAGAAGACCTGAAAAAGTCTGGTATTGCAAAATGGTGAAATGGAAGAAGCCGTCAGAAAAAAAGGAGACACTTTTTACAAGGGAAATACAAAAGAGCATGAACTGATGCCACTTAGGCAAAAAAGGTTTTGGATTAAAAAAATCATAACTTCATGTTTAAACAGATCAAAAGCATGAAGCTTACTAAAGAATACAAGAATCAATTGATGATCAAAATGGCAGGAAAGTGATTTGGGGATGCTGAACCAGTAGGTAAGAAGTGACTCTTATTTGCATCTGCAATGACCCTAGAAGAACTTAGGAAATTTCCTGCATCTGTGGCAGGGATAGGTTCAAGCAGATCGCTAGAGGTTCTGTCTGATATTGAAGCATTAGTGGAAGGGATTCTATAACAAATCAATAAAATTAATAAAAGTAAGCTAGTAGTCACCTTGGAATCCTAAAGAAGTCTGTATATGCACTTACTGATGGCTTAACTAGAGAGGTGTCAAGTAGCAGTTGTGCTTCAGCAGCTGAGGAATCAGAGGGCCAGAGGTACCAGTTTTTCAGAAGGGTTCCAAAACTGATCCAGAGAACTGTATGTCTAGAATCTGATATCTAAATTGGAGAAACTGGAAGGAATTTAAAATAAAACATTTTAAAATTAAAATTCAGAGCACGTGATCCCTTCAGTTTCATTTTGTTTTCAATTTGTACATGTGAATCAATAGATGAAGAGTGCAATCTTACTCTAAAAATAGCTTTTCATTATGAATAATTGCATCCTATGGACCAGCCCTTTTAATTACCTTTAAAATCCAAGGTTTATAGTAAAAATAATTTGCGTAAGAAAAGTAAATCCCTCAGTTTGTCTACCAAAACGTGGACAGACGGTGTACACAGAAGAAATTACAATCATCCAACGTACTTTTATCACCACTTATGCCATAGGTTCTCTGCCATTCTGCTGCTTAGGCAGGAAAGTCAGAAGAAATAACTTTGTCCTGCTTAAGCCCCCCATGTTAGAAGACAGTTTGTACAGACAAATTGGCACCTCATAAAATTCTGTTTACCCGAATCGTCTCACACAGTAGTTGTGCACAGCTTTGGAGAGACAAAGTCACATTTTATTTGTCCCTCAGGGGGGCACAACATGGCTTTGGCCATTCAGTATTTCCACAGAATTTTATTGAAAAGGTCATGACTTGTCTATTGTGTTTTTAAACCATTTTTAAAAATGTGTTTTAAGATGAAGCTGTTGAACAGTATCTGTTTGCTGTGTTCCTTGCTACAGATAATAGCTCAAGTAGGAACTTGAGGCATGCAAAGAATGCAGTATATAAGCCTCAGCCATTCTGCTCACACAGCTCATTTTAGCTATCTAAAGAAATACCATAAGGCAGTCTTCTGGGGACTAGAATTATTAGCTCTCAAATGGGAAAAAAGTGGAGAAATGTTAGAAGTTTTCAGTGGAAAATTAAAACATGAGCAGTTTCAGGTTGTTTTTAGTTCTTCAATATTTTTTTCATTAATAATTAAAGGGACATTATTTAATTAAAGGCTGAATTTGGTTGGGAGAATATACCTGATTTGCAAGGAGGAAGAAACATCATTTGCCCAGCATATATGTTTTCTTTAGTAGCCTGAATTGCTACTGTTCAAAGGACAGAATATCTGAAGTTGATGACAGAAGATAAAATTCATTCCCAAAACACCCAAATGTCAAGAAATACTGTCCTGCATGGGAAGGTGCCTGATCATTAAAATCTATAAAATTTGGTCCTCATAAAAATGGAGAGATGAGTATAATGACTACCTCCCTGAATTTTCTAAAATTTTGACTCATTTTCTTGAAAGTGGCAAAATCCATAATCCAAATCATACTTCTTCAAGTGTATGAATAGCATTTAAAACCTAATGTGAGCCAGAATAGCTGCTATTAGAAGGTATCACTCAGAAAAGGAAATGAGCCCATGAGCAATATACGTATGCATCTATAATTGCATGCAAGTGACTGAGCACAGGAATGTGTGCAGTTTATGCATTATCTGCAATTACTTAATNCTACAGAGTTTGTATACTAGTTTGCACATGTTCCTCCTATTTGCAGTCTGCTGGGCTTATTTGCTCCCCTGTTAGCAGGAATGTTCTCACCATATTATCCTGATCTTTTTTGTCTGGAATAATCTCTTTTTTCTCACAGCCAGTTTCAGAATAAGTGACTTGTCTGTGGCTATGATCCATGGTGTATTATCAGATTTCTGTCTGTGCCCTTGGACTCACAAGTACTTACTAGTGGGAGGAGACCACTGATTAGAAAGTGTTTACAGGATGTAAGTGATTAATGGTATTAATGGTCCCGATTGGCCCCAAGATGTGTGTTTCTGTTTTCAACTTGGTGGCATTTTTGCATCTGTCAGTAACTTGCCAAATGATGAACTATTTAAAAATTTCAGCAGGCACAGTAAGGGAGACAGCCAGGCATCTGGAAGACCCTCACCAACCACCATCACTTGGGCAAAGAGAGGACTCTTCCTCTCTCATCTTTTTCCAGTCTCTGTAGATGACAGACAGGGATCCCATTAAGCACAAGCTCAGTGTCTTTCTGTCTCTCACTTGGTGCATAGTTTAGCATGGAAATCTTTCAGAGGCCATGTACTGGTGATGTTTGTACTAGGCCAGAACTGAGCTAGGGAAGCTCTAGGTCAGCCAGTTGGAACAATTTGGAGCCCAAGGCACAAGGGTAAGTGTCTCAGACAGAGATCACCATTGGGAAGTGGTAGGAGTCAGAGGTCAATTAGAGGAGGGTATGGGAGCTCATTTTGTAGTTTTGTGGATGAAGAAGCAGCATTAGACACAGGACAGAGGTGAGATGGTTTGACCTGAGGTAGTGGGGATGAGGCTTATGCAAGAATGAAGTGAGAAGATCCTGAACTTAGGAGAGCCGTCATATGGATGGCAATACAGCAATCTGAAAAAGGACTGGGTGAAGTTCCTGTAAGGAAGATGTGTCTTAGCAGCAACACATAGGCTGGCCTGACACAGCAAGTCAATCTGTCAATCTTTTGGGAAGCCAGTTGAAGACCAAGAAAAGATCAAGGAATAAACTATGTGAGGGAGAGGGGAACCATGAAGAAAGTCCATGAAATGCACGGGCATAAGGCAGAGAAGGTAGAAAAATAAAAATCAACACGTATGCAACCTCGCATAGTAAGATATTCGGAAGCCAAGTTGGGAAGTGGAGATGAATCACAGCATTTCAATATGAACCACCTAAATTTTACTTAGCTTTGCCATCTCTTCAAGCAGTAAAGTGAGAGGGTAGCTTCCCCTGCTTGGTGAACCTATGTAAAAATTTACTGTTGGGTGTATGCTTGACAAGCTGTTAGAGGCCTCATCCCTGCTCCTTTAAAAAAAAAAGCCCTGCAGAGGTCGGTCATGCTAGGCAGGACAAGAGCATGTGTCTGAAGGACGGGGACCACGCTTCTCTTCTGTACCAAAGTACTGGGCAGGCCTGCACCTCTAGAGTAGAAACCAACTCATTTTGGAGGAAAATCCTTGAGTAAATTTTCTAGTGATGCAAGCCAACAGATCCTCCTCATGTTCCGGTGTGTCTCTAAGAGGCAATAACATAATATGCCACTGTCTCTTAGGCTAAATGTCTCATGCCAGCATTATGTTTCCAAGTCTCTTCTTTTAAGTAGAAGTATTAATTTACTGAAGATCGAATTCCAGGTTACTCTAAGATAATTTAAATAATGGTGGCCAAAAAAAAAAGCATAAAAATGAAAATTTGAGTAAACTGAAGCATTTTTAATCTGATTTTGCCAGATTATTTTAGTTGATAAAGCATCCCCCACAACTATTAAAAAGCAAATCCTTGTATATTTCATCCTGCCATTTTAAAAGGGTTGGTTTTATTCAACCGTAGAAACATCGTTTCATGACGTCAAACTCAGAATTCTTCTTACTCTCCCTTAAACCAAGTTAAACATTTTGTTCAATGCAAATTTTGCGGATTTTTAGTTTTCATGCTGACAAACAGTTTCAAAAAACAGTAATTTTAAGTTTATGAGGAGTTTACCATTTGTGTATTCTTGAAACTTAAAGGAAACTGTCACATTAGTTACTTGCACATCTGAAATGTAAATCAGTCACTAAAAGATGAAAATGAGAAGCAAGAGAAATAGCCTCAGATTTTTATTACTTTTGAGTCTGAATGCAAAAGACTAAGGCACTTCATTCTAGTAGTTTAAATAAAAGGCGAGGTCTTTGAATATCATTGTTAAGGACTTAACACAAAATTTTTTAAAAGTTTGCCATATATTAATATTTAATTATTTTTAAAGTTCCGCCCCCACTTATGTAAAGTATTGCTCTTTTTTGCCACAGTACTGTTTTCTGGTGCTATAGTGCATTTTAACCTTGGTCCCAATCCCATAATTTTTTTTTTAAATAATTCATCAGAAGTGTTCCTTGGAAGTCACCCATTCAATATGCAACTCCCTGTGTTTATTAAAGGAAGAGTGTTGACAGGCTTGAGGTGGGAACCACTTTTTTTCTTAACAACTTTGATGTTAAGAGACAGTTGTGTAACAGCAGATGGCCTGGTGATAATTTCCTGCATGGCTCCTTTGGAAACATCAGTCTGATTTAATTTATTTTTTATAGGAAATACCAATGAATTTTGTGGATCCCAAAGAAATTGACATCCCGAGTCATGGAACTAAAAACCGCTATAAAACAATTTTGCCAAGTAAGTGAGCTAGCCCATGGTTTCCTACTATGACATTTAGTCCTGCATTGAGAATGCATTGCTGTGAATAATCTAACTGTCTTTATATTTGCTTGATGTGTACCCATTCACACTTGTATTTATAATCCATGTAGAAAGATAACAGTACCCTAGCACTGTCGGACTGGCAAATGCAGAACTCTCACTGGATGCCTTAGTAGGTACAGATGCTGGCAGCATCCCAGCCACATGCTGAAGGGCTTAGGCTGATTTTCTCTGAAAGGCAGCTCAGGCAGATGGGGAGAGGTCTGCCGTGCCTTGCAGTAGCTCCTCATCATAGCCCAAACCATCTTGCAGTTGCTGAATTCCCTCTGTTTGGGTCAAGATACTTGGGACTAAAAAAAACCCAGACTACAAAAAGCGAGTGCAACCTATCTTGTCTTCTAGTGAGCTTCCATCTTTAAAGGTCCTCTGGTGATTGCTTTTTTCCTTCTCCATGCACTAAACTCCCTTTACGGAAATCTGTTTACATTCCTTACACAGTGCTGCCTCTTCATTGCTCTTAACTTGTTGCTGCCTTGCTATACTGCTTCTTTATTTTCATTGGCCCAAATTCATATCCAATTGCTTATAATTGGAGGTGATTGAAAACTTTTCAGTGGAATAGTTTTCCTTCAAAATAGATGTTTCTCTGAAATGCAGCTATTTTCATAACATTTGTTGGTGGAAAATGAGATATTCCATTTCTCCTTTATTAAACATCTTGTTTTGTGTTCTGTTTCAAAATAGGTTGCAGAAGTTTTAACATTACACTAAATATAGACATGGGTGGTTGAGGTTTTATAATTCTTGACATCACCAAAGTGAAAAAGTTCAGCGGTTCAAAATATTACAGAACATTCCCACAGAAAAATGTAAATTCTTTGCTTAGGTTTGGAATGAAGAATACTTTTAAAATGACAGCATATCCTATCAACTAGAAATTTGCTTTCTAAACATCTCTAGAATATCTTTGTGGGCCTATGTTATATAGTAGTTATTCAAATTCACACGTCTTAAATTAGGAAGTTTCTCTCACCAAACCTGAAAGCGTTGTAATGTGTTCATATCACACCAAGGAGGCCTTGCAGTCAAACTACTGAAAACTGATGGTCTTCAGCCTCTAGATTAATCTCAGATACGTGGTATGTAGCTGGGAAAGAAGCTTGTCTGAAGTCCTTGCTTCTCTTCAGCCTCCAGTAAAATTTTCATTGTGTTCAAGGTTAGTTTATCTATTGCAAACCATAGCTGTGTGCATCCGAGTACAGTCAAGAAATATTGAAGGGAATTAAAGCTAGAAGGTAACTGAATGCAAGTTAGATACCAACAGTCAGACAATTCAGCGTCCCTTAGAGTCTGGCCCAGTGTCAACAGGATGTACACAGAGGGTGAAGTCCTGACCCCTTTGATGGCAGCAGGACTTTTGCCATCAGCTGCAGTAGAGACTAGATATCATCAGCCCCCTTCTGCCTGACTGGTAGATTTTTAGAATAAGTTCTCCCTTCCCATAGGATCTCATGTCCAGGCTGCCCCAGCCACCATCAGGATCACCTCCAGCAAGGCCTTGCCAATGCGATGAGTCCAATTTCATTATAGCATGTGTTTTGAATTGGGACACAACAGCTGGGCCATGCTTGATGCTGATGAGCTTTGAGAAACAGCGTGCCTTTCATCTTCACCTCCCGTTACCCAGGATGTGCTGCTAGCTGCACAGCACATTTTCAATCCAAGCACACTGCTGGTGTGCACCACAGCTACCCACTGACAGGCACTTTGTACCCATCCTTGACAGAAATCAGAAAGTCTGTTGTGTGTTAGCACCAGGTTTTTTCAAAGAAGATACTTTAAGGATTGAGGCATATGCTCATAATAAATATTTGCAACCCCACGCCCAGTCTGAGAGGGTTTGGAAATTATTTGAGTGGTTAAATAGAGCAGCTTTCCTGGTTTCCTGCTCAGATGGTATCAACTCACTGCTTTGTACACCCACATCAGCTTTTCCATTCCTAGCACTGGGTGCGTCTCCTGAATCGGGGCACCCGTGATGACAAGTGACGTCCTAAAAATGCCCAGTCCTGCCAGCTCCACCCTCATTTTCTAAGACATAATTCCATGACAGGAGGCAGGAGGGCAGGTTTATGTTAGCAGATACCACACAGCCAGACGCACTCATGTGAAATACAACTAATGCCTATTGAAAATTATTCTATATGGAAAAGTACAAAGTACAGGAGATGTTACAGTTCTATGACAGATGTTTCAGTTGCAGTATAACATAGCCAACACTCTTACGCAAACACCAGGCTACCACTTTGAGTTCTCTAAGTGTTATTTGCATTTCAGTAATATTCTAATTCAGCTACTGAATGTGGGATCAGAGTCAAGTGGCTAAGCAGTTCCTTAAGATCAGTGTTTCTCCATCTTTCCTACTGACTGTGACCCACCCATAGCTCCTGTTAAACCCTGCTCTATATCTTTAGCTGCATCCCCTTTGCCACCAGACTACAGTGTTTCTCACATCCTCTGAGCAGGTTTCCAATCCTGCACACAGATTTCCCAGTCTCTTACCACATCCACATTCCTGTGGCAGAACAGCAGCCCTGCTGCTCGTTCCTTATCCTCTTATTCCACGTCTTCACCTTTGTCTGCTTGTCTCCTGCAGCCCCCACTACATGTCCCTTCAGCAGGACCTCAGTTTCCTACTGTCTTCTCCTATATCTCCCGCTACTTCTTCAGCCCTATATCTTTACTACTTCCATCTCACTTCTCCGTCTCAGACCAGAAGCAGAATTCCTGTGGTATTTCAGAGTATGTGTGGACTTTTGCTTACAAAGGAGCAAGTGGTTTAACACTGTTCTTGTGGGCATCCTTGTATGTGCAACATATCCATTAGTTTACTATTCCCTATCCCTCTCTGAAGACTACATGAAAACATCCTGGGCAGAACAGCAGAGTCACTCTAATACAGAGATAGAAATCACTTAGGGGGTCAGATCCAGAAGTGCACAATCTGATGCTTGAAGTGCTTGTGCTAACACTGGCTCTGACATTCCACTAAAGAAAGGGAAAAGTTAAATCATATGATCAAAGCACTTTATTATGAAAGCATATAAACAGATGCTGGAAAACCATTCTCTTGATGCTGAAATTTTTGACCTTCCTTGCACTACAGTCACATTTGTTCCAGTTCTGCTCCCCAGTGAATGCACCAATGGAGTTTATGGAGTGAATGATCCTCCAGTATCCATGGCATGGTGGGAGGTTGTCCAGCATTGCAACCATATAACCCTGCTTGTTCCCTGCACCAGGCACTCTCATGGAGGCAAGTTACAGTCCCTTTAACACCCTCCTATTCCTCCAATATTATAAATTCAGGACAACATTAACTTGTTAAATGTAGAGTTAGAAGAAGCACCTTCTACTCTACTGAGAGAACAATTCCAGACTTCCTAGATACATGGAAAAAAAACAGCAGTAATTTTGCCTCAGTTAAAACTATAGAAGACATATTTTATTAGTAACTATAAGTGCTCAGCAACACCAGTGCATTTTCAGATGCTTTACAAATACTGATGAATTCAACCTTGCAGTCAACATCTGTCTTTCTGCTGTAGCTTCAGTCTCCAAGACTTTGCCATCCTTAAGGATAAGATTATTACCTGCAATTATTATTGTCATTCAGGAGGAAGCTAATGACTTCCATTTGTGTCTGATGATTGCCTAATGGCTTTGGCTCTTTAGCATTTCTCAGTTTTTCCTTATCTCAGAACTCAGTTTACAGCACTTGCCTATTTCACAAATGATCATGACTGTTAATTTATAAAAGATTCCTGTTCGGAAGCAGTGTTTGTTTCATTGATTGGACTTGGAAGGAGCTCTCAAAAATTGTGAAGCTGATTTAGCTGCTCCCTAGTAACAGAAGGATTTATCTCAAGACATGGTAATTAAACTGTATGTTGAGTCTGCTTGGAAGAGGTTTTTTAAGGTAGGGGTCAAGCAACACTAGAATCAGAGGCATTGTGTGAGCTAGAGGAAGCGGGTGTTTTTCCAAGGCCACGTAGCCTGAGACATTTGTGGAAATGGCTAATAACCACTTTGTGCTGAAAAGAAATGAGAGGTTTCCTGTCTTCATATTGTTAAGGGGGAAAAAAGCCCTCTAAGTTAGGAAGAAGTTAGGAAAGCTAGTACAAAGATATTTTAACACAAGTTAATTAGGGTTCACATAGTGCTGTTACCACAGAAGATAAGACTTCCATGTGCAGAGTTTGAAGTCATGCAGTCATTTGCATATTTTAAAAAACATAGATTCAAACCATCATCCTGGGTTCTGCAAAGGCTTCAGTCCTGTCCAAGGTACTCCTGTGACCTCCAGTGGGAAAAGGACATAAAGTATGTTTGGGATCATCCCTCCTCTTCCTTTGATTTGCAGAGGTTTTATGGTGTTCTTAGGAACAGGATGAAAAATCACAAAAGAAATCCAGAAGCAGCTCTGAAAATACTAGGTTTTGATGCAGCATATGTATATATATCAGTTATATATATTTTTGTGTAAACAGCAGGGCCACACACTAAAGGGTGTTTTCTTATCTCCTTCCAGCTGTGTCCACATATGTATCTTTAAATGCATTGCCTAGATTGCACCCAGCAAAGGAACTGTCCAGGGACTATTTCCAAACCAATAGATGTCTGTATAGTGTCATAAAGCCCCATTGATTATAATTAAATTTTTAAGCAAATTGCCAGAATAAAAGATTTTTTTCAGCATAGAAATATTTCTATAGAATTTTGTTAGTGGTAGAATATTTTTTCAGAAAAAGTGTGAAGAAATTCAAAATGTGTCCCTAGAAAGCCACAACATGGGCATTTCGCTCAGTTGTCTCCTTCCCCTTTTCTGTTACATTGTTACATACTTGAGAATATACTGCTTTAATTCCAAATTGGTATTATATGGGAAGAGGGCCACATCATCACAAATGAAGCAGCAAAATCTTCCTTTCCAGGAGGAATTTAATAATCTCCAGCTCTTTACTCAATAGAACTGGCCCACACTCTATTCTAGAGCATCCAAGACTGAAGGAAAGAAGAGTGTGAAGGAAAATGTTCTTGTATTTTGGTATTTTGTCTCCAGTCAAGTACACATGAATGGTCACAAATTGGTGTCAGATGAGGACACAGGACTGAAGGGAAGTCTAGCCCCTTACAGTGAACTGAAATTGGTATAAAACACATTTATTTCATTCCAGGCAGGGGAGTGTTTTCTTAATTTAAATCGAGCTGTCCAGCACAGTCACTGAACAATACAGCTTCAGGCAAAAGTACCAGAGTCAAGTTCAAAGGGCTTGGTGTAATTATGGACCATTGTACAATGATAGGGCACAGGTTTCAGAGACAGTCTAGACAGGTCAGCTCGATAGGCAGCACAGGCAGACTCGGCCTCACTGAGCATTGCTTGGGCCTGGCAGTGTTGCTTCAGTGCCCACAGCTCACTGAGATGGCTCTGCACAGCCTGGCACTAGTGTACAGGGCTGCCTTAGTTACGTGGGATGATCCTTTGCAGAGAGAAGAATTTGGTGCATAATTCTTTACTGCTTGACAACCCCAAATAACAGTAGGTTTTTTCCTTCAGAAAGTCTTTGATTCTCTTTAGAAATCTTCTAACTATGTTTTTTCTTATTAATTTCCATCTTCCTTGTGCTCTTAGATCCTCTAAGCAGAGTGTATTTGAAACCAAAAAATCCATCTGACTCCTTGAGTACCTACATAAATGCTAACTACATTAGGGTAAGTAAATGTACACTCTTCATGTACTTTTGAGAAAATATTTTATTTGCCATGTGAATACCTGGCTTTGCTAAGGTGCCACTTAGTTTATTCTTACCCATCTTCATTGATAATTCCAAATCTTTTTGTCTACATATGTGTGATATAGATAGATTCATGAGCCATTTCTAACAAAGAACACATAGTAATGAATGTACAAAGGTTGTTATAAAAAAATTAGTTTATAAAAGCATTAAGAAACACATGCATTACTATCTGTTTGCTTTGGTATTTACTGTTTCATATTGACCTACTTCCTTATAGTAAAGAAAAGAAGGTTACCTTTTAACAGTGACAGATACTAGTATTTTCAATATACCAATTGATAGTCCTGAAATCAGGACTATATGATAATAACTATATAACTATTTAGTTACAGTTAAATAACTAAATAAATACTGTAACAAGTTTGTGAAAAGGAACATAAATAGACATGTTAAATATACACATGTGCCCACAACACAGCCCTTGACGTTTTAGTCCCTGTACTGGTCACATGACACAATGACAATCAGCATGAACCTCATTGGAAAGCAGTATTTCTAAGTGTTAGGTGTGCTATAGTCCTTGATCACACACACACACAGAGCTTTCTTGAACTCATGACAGAGTATATGCTAAATAGACTACAAAAATACTTCGGTCATATTTTAGGAGTGTAGTCCTCTACCTGCAAAATTTAATGTTTTCTTTAGAATTATTATCCAGACCCTCAGCTGAAATACAGGTAATAGTGCAATGGAAATTTGGCCACAGAGCTCTACAGTGATGTTTCTTCTTTATTTAGCAGTGCATTAATATGTAGCTACACAGGACCATGCCCCTTACCCTGCCTCACTTTGCGTCCTGTACTTTCAGCATTTCTTATGAAGACATCATCATGTAACTAAGCAGAGTGGTTCTATTTGGACAGTGAGGACATCACATCCAAGAGCCAGGCCATATGTTTAGTCCTCTGAGGTCTCCCTTTTCCCTATGCCACCCCCCTTCACTCTCACATATGCTGATTCCTCCCACTGCTAACACCAGTTGAACTGTCAGCAGCTGTGGAAGAAAATGCTACCCAGCAATGAAATGAAATTTCACAACCATGTATACAAAATCATTGGGCTTGCTGGGATCGTGACAGACCTGTCTTGGACAAAGTATGTTCAAGGCAGATTGGTGAGTGGCAGGAGGACAGTTTGTGCCAGCTGAGGATTTTCCCACTGGTTCATGCAATGAGTAACAGCTGTCATGGAGAAAGGCTCCTAAAAGAAAGACCCAAGGCTACAGGCTCCCCCACTACCTCATGCTGTTTTCCATTCACTTGTTCACTTCAGAGATTGCCAGGCTCTCTCCTGCATTACTGTTGGGCACCCCATCACTGCACAAAATCATAACGTTTCCTTTTCACACAAAAAATAAGGTGTGTCTTGTTTTTCCCATTTATTCTTGTCTTGCCCTCTCTTCTGCTTCTCCACTGTTTGCCTAACCTTTCTTTGACCCCTTGAATGCTCATGTGTGTCTTGGGACTCCCTATACATGTTGTCCTTCCTATAAAGTCTCATAAAGGCACTTCTCCCTTAGAAAACATGTGTTGCACAGTCTTTGACTCCATAAGCAATCACGTATTTTAAAGTTTTTTCCTGTCATGAATCTTTGTAGATACTAGTTTTATACTTCTTATTTTCTCTCCTGTGGCTTGTTGACTATGAACTTGCAAACACAGCTACAGTTATAGCTTGTAAACACTGCAGTGCTTTAAATTATAGATTAAACTGCCACTGAATGGGGAAAGTCCCAATAACTTAAAGGATGGAGTTAGTTAAAAGAAGCCAGGTTAGCAGGGAAATTTGAGAGGAATTGTTTTATTCTCAAACCGTTTAAGTTCATCAAATCGGTTTCCAGACAAAAAACTGTTCTACTGAAAAATTTCCGATCTGCTCTACTTTTAGTTGTAACTTCTTTCAGTTCAAATATTTATTTTCTTTCAGCTCTTTCTGCTCTTTTATACACCTGCAATATTATTGATTTTATGAATTTAAAGTAAATGCTTTTGTGTCTGTTTCTAAACCAGGGATATGGAGGTAAAGAGAAGGCTTTCATTGCAACTCAGGGACCTATGATTAATACCGTGAATGATTTCTGGCAGATGGTTTGGCAAGAAGACAGCCCTGTCATTGTTATGATCACAAAGCTGAAAGAAAAAAATGAGGTATGACAACTAGCCAAGCTGAGAAATCATTCCTATGGCTGCATAGTATAGAAGGGACTTTAGAAGACACAGAAGAAAGCTAGCAGATAACTGGTTCTTAAATAATCTGTTAATAAGATATGTGAAAAATAATGAGGCAGTAGCCAAGTACACCAAGTGCAATAGCATAGCTATCATAAGCCATTATGTATTAAAAAAAGGAATTCCATTTTCTAGATCTGTGCTGTTGGGTTCCTAACTTTTTAAGAAACACCCCATTTATCTGTTGGTCACCTATATACTTCTTTTTACTTTCTAATATATAAAGACTAGATGGTTAATGTTATGATTAGTCGTTTCCTGACACGGCTGAAGTTTGCACTTTGCTATACTGTCGGGGATTTAATCCGTTCCCAATGTTAAAAATCTCCTGGACCATCCCAAAAATGCAGCTTGGGCTCCTAGATGCCAACACCACAGAGGAACTTAGAATGGAAATAATACTCTTTGCTTCGGTATCAATTTGACTTGACAACTGCATTTTAGTGGCTAATGGCCAACTAACTGCCTGTTATGCATTCCATGACTTTTGCATCAATTACAAACTATATTTAGTTAGTAATATCTTTATTACAATATCTTTATTTAGTAAGCATGTAAATTTTTGTCAGGCTTTCCTTGATAGTTCCAGAGTCCATATTTCTGACTACCAAAAATTAGGAACAAAAATCACTCTCCCATGCAGAAGGCCAACACAAAACCTGTTCTGGAATGTTAAAGAAGTGGTTTACAGGACTTGTGGACAAGAGAGAGTCAGAAATAAAGGAGATGGACTTTTTTCTTGAGTCCAGACTTAGTAACTATTCCCAGCTCCAGGTAGGTGCCTCAGTCAAGTCTCAGCCCACTGCCATGTAAGCACCAGGGCTGTTTTCCCTCTGGTGCACTCACAGCACTGCTATTCAAACTTAGATGCATGAGGGTAGAGCAACAGAGTTTATTCAGGCAAAGTTTCTAGTCTGAGTGATCAAGGACCAAGAGTCTGAGTGCATTCCAGGGCTCAAACACACTGCTCCATTTAAATATGCACTCAGTATTTCCTCTTTCTTCTGCCCTTGACTTTTGCTTCACTCTTTCTCAGCATGAGTTTGGACTTCTAACATGAACTTGAAGTCTAAAGGATTTTAAGAAACTGTATATGAAAAGTAAGTTGGTCCTGTAAAATGTCCCAAGAGCTATTCCCAAACCAGCTGCCATTTTGCACTAGACTGTTCAAAGAGGTGTTCAGAATCCCACATTTAGAATTAATCATGAAAGCATAGCAATCGACCAGGCTGATAGACCAAAAGAGTAGGTATTTCACTGAGGAAATGCTGACTGCTTAAACACTCACATCTGACACTGTGTATGAAGAATGACTTGAAAGAAGCGCCCAGTGGTTTTCATCATGTCAGGAAGCTCTGTGTTTAGCTGAGTTACGCAGGCTCTAGGCACTGCTTTTTATCAGCATTGTTGTGCCTGGCAATGGTAATTTCCTCCACATAGAAAGTGTGAGGAATCTCAAGTCGTTCCCAGGCTATATAGAGAGGCTGTGTTTGTGCAAGCTGTCCTGTCTAGAAACCTTAGGAGCTCTCCCACTGTCAGCAGGTTCCTCCTGAAGCTTTGCTTGCCATTGAAAAGAAAGCAAACTCTTATTGGCCATGCTCGGCATATTATCTTCACTGTTAAAATATTTGCTCTCTAGAGAAGGCAAAAGCAGATCTTACTAAGCATAATAGAACTTGGTATTTTTTCGTTTCTGAGGTCTGCTTTATTTCCATCATTTTCAGACATCTGCAGTATACAGACATACAAATACCTTCATATCTGCAAGCATATTTATCCACTCATCCACATTCACCCCTGAACAAATAAACCTCCACATCTGACTCTCATGTATAGGCTGTATTCCTTAGTTGGTATAACACCAGTTAGTCTCCATTTGAGCTATGATGTAGTGTAATGCGTCAAGTAATGTATAATGAAGGAGCTCTCTAATAAGAGACACATGAAAAACCTTAATCTCAGCAATAAATTATTTTGCATAAGAAAAATTATTTGGGACATTAGTGTCCTAGTTCAAGATATTGATGTAACAAATTTGCATTAGCGATAAGAATTGTGTGAAATGATGATGTACAAAGGTTTCTAGAGAGTTGCTTCCATGTATCAGATGAAGAAATGGTTTAGACTTGCTGTGGTAAATAAGCGTTTTTGCAAGATGGGTGAAGATAAGAGTGTAGAGTTCTGAGCAAAATATTTATTTCAGATGTACAAAGAAAATATGCAGAGTTTGTAGAACTTGTCCTCAAAACTGCGCAATGTCTGAACAAATTGAAAATTTACCTGTGCAAGGAGAGTCTCAGCAAAGGAGCTTCTGCCTGAATAACTGGTGAGAAACTTGGAAACTAGGCCATGGTTTTGGGGTTAGTATGAGGAAAAACACATCTCATCTAGTGATCTAGGTACCCTCTGTAGTCGCTGAAGAGCAGTAGTCACCTTCAGAGGGTGATCCATACCACTTTGAGAGAATGAGATAAATCACCAACTGAAGATGACTATCTCTAATTCTGTACTAATATTCTAGGACACAATCCTCCAAAGCTGTACACACAAGGCACATATAATTTTCATATTATACTGAGTTTAGTCAGAACAACTGAGCAGTGGAATTTAGATAAATACATGGGGTGTAAGAATGTCACAGACATATATATGTATTATTTCATAGAAAAGTTTATAGACTTTTGTTGTATCAGCTGATTTTTGCCATTGAGCTATATACTACATCAATAATAAGCATTTATTCTGCCTTTAAAACTTACTAGCAGCATTACCTGTTAAACAGGAAACATATTTGGGGAAACGTAAGTGAAGAATCTTGTACAGCATTCTGCAAAAGAGAGAGCTAATGCTGATGCCTGATGCATCAGATTACTCAGATAATGCAAATCTTATTGTCAGTAATTACCTAGCACAATCTTGTTAACTCACTGTTTAAAGCTTATGTCATATTTCATGTAACATTTTTTCCCAGTTGGTCTATGTATGATCTACCCTTATATATGTACAGCCGAGTAGAGTTTGGAATTCAGAAATTTTACTTTTTATAGACTTGACATAAGCTGCTTTGAAGATTACTTATTAGTTAAGTATTGGCACCATAAATAGGTTTTGGAAGAATTTAGGAAGATTTGGTGCTAACTGTGAGGATTTCAGTATATGAAGGCAAATCCTTCAAGCCCTCTTAAAGTGTACCTCTCATGCTTGAGTTAGTAGTGATAGTAAATAGAGAGCAGGAGTAAAAAAGGGATTCTGGAATTGAAGCTTTGCTGTTATTATTCATTACTGTTGTCTTATTGACCTTTAACGTGTAAATTTATAGGCATAGCTATATGGAGAAATACCCCAGAAGCAGTGTTGTAGTAAAGTGACTGCACAAATATTTGAGAATTGTTAAACTAATTTGGCTCAGGGTCCAAATGCAGAGAATGTAAAGGCAGTAAATACCATATCACCCGGGACAGCCTTCCTCCGTTCGGCAGAACTGGGGACCAGGCTGCAATAGGCGCAGTTCTGGCAAGTGGAAAACATTGACTGTCATAATTCACAAGTGCCAGCCCCAGACTGAGGCAGGGCCAGATCCCACTCAGTTATGAAGATCCACCTCAGGAGCAGTCCCACGAAGCTTGGCACCCAGTGGGCATGGGATAGGGCATGCCAGGAGACAGGAGAGGGAGTGGGAGGAAGCCCAAGCCTGCAGCCCTGTCACAGGGGGAAGGACAAAGGTTGAAATCAATTAAAAAGCAATGTGAGTGTTTCTTGTATAAACTTCCTGTTTGTCAGGGAATGTTTAGCTGGGGGTGGGGAGGGGCCGTGTTTGGTTGTTTCTGATAAATACTGTGTGCAGTGAGTTTTTACTGCTTTCACACATGAGGCTGGACACCAGACTCCTCATCCACTATATCGGATGTTTGAACAGGTTTAACATGTACCTGCTGGAGAAGAATTTTCTTCTATGTCCAAGAAACAGCTTGAGGCAGTTTACTTTTTTTTATTATGGGCCTGAGATTTTGTATATTACTTTTTGTATATCTGATAACTATATCTCTCCTACCACCACCTTTTTCCATTTTTTTGTTAACTTTCAAACACATGTTAATTCCCCACTCTTTAGAAGTGCTTGCATCAGCTTATCCCACCTGTACTTTCAAGGCTATTTTTAAAGCAGCAATTTTTAAAACAGTATTTTTAAAAGATGCACAGCAACAAAGTTAAAAATAGTCCATTGTATCTCACTAAATGTAGACGAACTGTTAAATGAAAGTTATTTTAATGAACAGCCACATTTCATTGTCCACCCAGCAAAAGTTGCCAATTCCAGTTCTGGGAAAGAGTCAAGAAAAACACTCTTCTGGAGTGCCTGAAGGCTTTGCAGTGAGCATTGCATGCTTACATTTATCAAGAAGTCTCAGGAATTTATTCAACTATTGTTGATTGTCAGGGCACAATTGTGTATTTAGACTTTTCTTTTTCCCATATTAGCACTGAAAACTACACTCCCAGGGAGGGGCATGAACTGCAGATCTGGCAGATGATAATAACTATTATGTGTCACATGGCTAGACTGTGGAACTTGTGAACACTCTTTTTCATACGAATTTCTGAGTATTTTATTGCCATTCTCAATCTCTTCGGGGAGACAGCAAATTTGGGATGTTCGAGTAGTTCTGCAAAAGACAGGATTTGAGTGAAACCAGGCAGAATGGCCAGCATTATTTCAGGAAATGTGGCTTTCACACACCTTACACTATTAAGGTAATGAGCATCTATTTTTAGAAAAGTATTTCTACAACTGAGGAGATTCAGTTCAATCCACTATTGGGTTATGGAGTAGCAACGTAAATATCACACCTGGTGGTAAAGCTTTGCACTTCACTGACTGTTTTTCTGGATCATTTTTAGCAGTATTTAATGAAAGTTATGCTTTATGGAAATTATTTTAAATGGATTGTTTCACTTTTTCTCCATAATGTAGGCTACTGTCTATCTACATGTATACCAGTTGCTTCACCATGAGTTTGTGAGGAAATACAAACAAGGTCTCTCTGGAATTCCTATTATTGCAGAACTGTTCTCTTGGGGTTTTGGGGTTTTTGTTAGTTTGTTTATTTGGTTGGTTGTTTGGGTTTTTATACTTGTGTATTGGAAAAACACAGAAGGTTTCCTTTAAATGTTGGTGTGTCTTCTTATTTAATGAATGAGTTGGACTGGGCAGCATTATTTCAGAAAACGTGGCTTTCAAACACCTTAAATTCTTAAGGGAATAAGCATCCATTTCTAGGGAAGTATTTATACAACAGAAATATTTGTCTTCATATAGCCTGTAGAGATACTCTAATTGAAATGAATACTGAAGACTTGAAGATAAGCAAACTATTGCAGGGGAAAAATAAAATTATTTGCCTTATAAATACTATTTCTTCATCTCCTTTTTAGTAGATGTTTGTCAGATAAATTGCTGAAATAGTATAACACTATTGATTCATTAAGAATTCTGCATACAATTTTGTAGCTCTAGCAAGACTGAAGAATTTTTTTAACACTAATTTCCAGGAAGTTATACAGTAAAAGAACTCGGGTTCTTCAAAATACTTGAACATGCATATTAAGTCAAATTAAGTTTAGTAAGATCTAAGGATACATTTACATGCTTTCTTGTATCAGGGCCCAGGAGAGTAAATAGGACAAAAAGTCTTGTAAGCAGCGGAAAAATTCTGAATCTCTTGCTTAGAAGGAAATCCCATTTGGAAAGACAAAACTTCAAAAGTTGAATTTTAGAGTGTTCTAGGAAAAAAAAACTCTTTAATTCTGAATGTGGAAAATAATTCCTATAACTGAACTTTACTGAGCTTTAAAAAATAAAAACAGATGTGCAAATTGTCCTGTGGAAGAAATCTATAGTGTAAAACTCAGATCCAGGCCTAGGTCATTCAGTAAGAACTCTGCAAAATCTTATTTAGGAATACTTCTGACATGAATAACACTTCAGTTGAATTCTTCTGAATTTTGCAGAAAAATACATTCTTTGTAAAAATTAGATAACTATGGCTCCAGGATCCAGTTTGTTGATGACAGTGATGCTTGCTTTCCAGAAATGTGTGCTTTATTGGCCCGAAAAAAGAGGAATCTATGGGAAGGTTGAAGTCCTTGTTAACAGTGTGCAAGAATGCAAAAACTACACTGTCCGTCAGCTTACAATAAAGGTAATAATCTGCATCTGAGAAGCATCATTCACAATGCTCTTTTTTCTTATTGTTAAATAAAGTTAGAGTGTTGACGTTTTAAAAGGGTACAAACTTTTGCAGAAGGGGCTATGAAGCTGCAAGGTAGGGTTGAGACCAAAGTACTGGACTACTTATTGTATTGCCACTTTGTATCACTGGCAATAGAAAAGGCTTCAAAAAAGAGTGCAAGTTTCATTCTCTTGAATTGCATTTATTTTGGGTCTCTTTTAGCATTGCCAAGGCAAAGTAAAGGGATTTTACTTGATGACAGAACTAACAGCATTGTTCTAAAAAAAGATAGACTGCTCATGTTGTGTGCTGAGTGCAACTACAGCCTATTTGAGAAGTTAAAAATACAAGAAGTGTATAAGGGAATCTTCATACTTTCCTGGTTCTCACTAAACGTTAATTGTGTGAAATGAGACAGATGTCCCTCTTCTGAGTTAACTCCCCATTCTGCGCTCTCATTCTATCAGATTGACCTGCTACTCCTGACAGAGCATTACAATAAATAATATATTGTTTCGTATTTCAGCTCCAGCACTGAGAAGTGAGCAGAAGTCATATTGTCCAATAAAAATTACCCTAGCCAATATTTAGCCCCTTGTTGAAGTAAGTGGCAGCAGACTCTGCTGGAGAGAGTAACTGAACAAACTGAGGTATCTCATTAATCTAGAAGGGCAGTTCTTCATCTTTAACTTCAATACCCTTGTAATTTTAGTATCCGACCCTTATGATAATGACCTTAAAAGGTAGAAATACATGATAATTTAGAAATTCAGAAGCCCACATCAAGAAATTCTCTCTAGATGTTGTTGCTGATATATCTTAGACCTCAGACCTCTGACAATTCCCAGCTGACTGTCATGAAGATAGTAGACAGATGGACAAAACAGAACTTATACAGCTGGAAAAACAGCCAAGTTTTCAAGTGCACAAACCCTCTTACAATTGGATGTCCGGAAGCACATCAGTTCCATCCACAGTTACATCCTCCAAGTTGAAAATAAAAGTTGTCTAATCTCTCTTAACATTTTTACTGTCTTTTTACTATAACATTGTAAGAAATAAAAATAATGCAATTGTTCATATAAAATCTTTGTGTTATTTTCAGCAAGGGAGTCAGTCCCGCAGTGTGAAGCACTACTGGTACACATCCTGGCCAGACCACAAAACCCCCGACAGTGCTCAGCCTTTGCTGCAGCTCATGCTGGATGTGGAAGAGGACAGGGTGCAATCACCAGGCAGAGGGCCTGTCGTTGTACACTGCAGGTAATTAGCCAGTCCTTCTCTTAAGTGACTGCCTAAAGCAATGTTACAGCAAATTGCATCAAATAGCCCTCCTAAAGAATGTGTTTGGGGAAGAGCAAAATTCCCCAGTTCCTCTTCATGCTAATTGACTTTTCTAGTTCATATTTGAGGATATGAGCTTTGGAGAGAATTCTGTTGTTAGCAGATTGCTTCTGAACTGCTGTCTGTTTCTGCTAATGAACTCTGCTTTTGAAAGACCAGCTGGAAAATTTATTTTCCTTTTGTTTCTTATTTATGATTTGCTTATTTTTTTGTCTTGTTGCATGATTACATACCTAATTGAGATGCAGTGCCTGGTGACCAGTAGGCTAGAATACTGCAAAGCAAGTCAGTTTTGAAGAGCAAGCATCAGGTACAAATTTGCAGACCAAAATACATCAGTATTACAATTTGTGAACATTTTCACAAAAGCAGTTGGTTGGGTATTCAAGAACAAAGTGTTATTCAGTACTCAAGAATAGAGTTTTACTCACACAAGTTATGATGAACCAGAGAATGACTTTATAATAATTATAACTTAATTCTATTGTATTGCTTTATATTGATTTGTTACCCCAGGTTGCAATTTAAATAATAGGAAGTAGCACTGGATTTGTTATATTGGTGGAAAGAAGTAGATGAAACAAAACAAAAACTAAAAATTAAATCAGTGTTTTCTTACTTGGTTTGTCTCATAACAATGATGATGCATCTCTTACAGCTGGGATAATACTTCTTTTTTTTTTTCCTAGAAGTACATTAAATCAGAGCTTTCATCTTGAACAACTCCTTTCCAGCTCCATATTTAGGAGATGTAGAGAAATGGAAGATAGATTTGAACTACCGATAATTTTTGAAAACTAGAATGTGATGAATAAGCAACTTTCCCAAATTTTATGTAGCTGTATTTATCAGGAATTGTAGTTCCCCTAACAACACAGGAATCTGTGGATGATTATTGGGATTGCCCTTTTTCTAGTACAGATCTTCAGTTAAGAAGGTCTTAAGAAGAGTGGGGTGTCTTTCTGAGATGAGTGGTGTGACAGTAAGGTTTGAAAGCATGGGCAGGAATTTATTGATTATTAAAGAGAGATATAATCTCAATTGTGATTAAGGTATCACCCCAGTTTTGATTAAAATCCATAGTTCTTCAGTCGCAACTCAGCTATCTATAGGTTCTCTACACTATGGTCCACAAATCTCACACTCCATTCTCCAGTCAGATAGTTTTTGTCTGAGTGAGAGGGCTATGAAGATCTGGACCCCAAATTCATATTTTAACTGTTTTCCTCCAATTTTTCTGCCATTCAGCATGAAAGCGATAAGCTGTACTGCATTCCGCATTACTTAAGCAAAAAACAGAGTGGGGCAGAAATTCTCAAAATTGTTGAGGCCTAGGGATGAAAATAATGCCAAAATGGCTGTTTCCCA
This sequence comes from Bombycilla garrulus, assembly GCA_013400315.1. NCBI lineage: Eukaryota > Metazoa > Chordata > Aves > Passeriformes > Bombycillidae > Bombycilla > Bombycilla garrulus. Next base: position 116,740 of record VXBU01005291.1, read on the forward strand.
GCAGGCATCAAGAAAACATGAGGAGCTGGGCACCAAATCCATCACCATCCTGGCAGAATCACAGGAGAGAGAGTTAACTTCATCAGCATGGGTCTAAGTCCTTTTTGCCTTCATGGTTAAAAGTATGGTTAGCAGAACCCCTGAGGATTTTAAATATAAAACCCTACTGAATTTTGTCTTTAGGTTGACTTCTCCCTCTTTTCAGTGCAAATCTCCGTCATTTACTTGGACAGGGCCAGAGAATACTCATATTTTGTAGTGCTAATGAAGCTTGGTTTTCTTACCATACACTTTTGTGCAATCTGAAAAAATGTAAGCCTCACAATTACCCACAACTGGACTTCTGGAACACTGCACACTTTTATTTCCGTCTATGAAAGTGAACTGAGAAGTCAGCCTTGCTGGACATTCACCCAGGAACTGTGGGTTCTAGCAATTCCATGTTGCGTATTTTTTTGTGTTTTCCACGTAACTCCTTGATCTGTGAACTACATTCCCCTATTAAATGTTGCCTTCTTTTCAGTGCTGGTATAGGAAGAACTGGATGTTTTATTGCCACAGCCATTGGTTGTCAGCAATTAAAGGAAGAGGGAGTTGTAGATGCATTGAGCATTGTCTGCCAGCTACGAATGGATCGGTGAGTTCCATAAGAACCACAAATCAGTCAATGATTCTGAAATCATTACCAGCATTATTTGGTAATGATCAATAATGATTCAGTAATGATTATAAAAACATTTGCACAGTTGAATGTTACTTTACATTAAATGGCTACCATTGCTTTTGCTGACTTTTATGACTACATCAACTGAATATTTAAGGTAACATTTGTATTTAGGTCCTGAATAAGGAATCACATTGTCTTCTGGGTGAAATTTCCATTGAATTAAATTCCCTTGAAATGACAACCCTATAGTTGCTGGGGACTTGTCTCTTCTCTTTCCCCCCCCATAGAACTTTTTGCTTGTTGTCTGCATCCCATTAGGATACAAGAGAGGTGAGGCAATCTGGAGACAAGGGATTTTCTTTGAGCCTGGATTGACGAAGAAATCCAGGCTCACTGAGTGTGTAGTTTCTTTGAGCACTGGAGGAAGACGAATCTGCTGCTGATCCTCAGCTGTGCTGGGGGTCCTTTTGAATTGAGTTGGCAAATTTACCCAGCCTATGAAAATACCAAGGCATTTATTCCAGACTTTTCTGAAGTCAGATCAATTCCCTGACTGAATTCACAGCTTGGGAGCAGGAACAGTGTAAGCCAGCATTGTTGCAGAATGCTTTGTTTTGTGAAACCATGGCTGAAGAGGGATTTGTGTTTTAAAGGAGGATGTGGGTATTGTGCACAATGGAAACTATTGGTTGGGTTGTACTTTTCTTTCTTATTCTGCTTGGAGAAACAGGATTTTGTATAAAGTAAACAAACAGGATTGCACCAAGAACAGAGGAGTCTCCTCTTCTACTGTAGGTACAGGTCCTTGCAAGTATCTTAACTGCTTCTGGCATGAATGTCTTCTTTAAATGAAAAAATTCATAAGGGTGCAAATGCTGAAAAATATATTTGGTCAAAGGGTTAATACAGAATTTTTTGTGTTGTGAAGAGCTCTGAAAGGTATTGGAACCATGAAGAGCAGGACCAGAATCCATATAGTTGACTGTGTTTATGGATCATCTCCTCTGCCTTCCCCTCCCATATGGCTTCATCATACTAGACATTGTAATATGATCTTTACAGGGCAACATGAACCACTTGGAGTGTAAAATTCTCCATGGGGAATTATTGACCTAAAAATCTCAGCAACAAAATAAGAAGGAATAGCTGAGGGAAATATGCTTACTCTGTTTTAAATTACCAACTGCAAATTTCCAACCCTTTTCTGAATATCTATCTGTCTTGTTGAGAAAAGTTTGAAGTGTTCTTCCCATTTTAGTATTTCTGTTATGAGAGAACATTTTTCTTATTGCTTTTACGATCCATTATAGAGAAGTGGAAGCAAACTCTTGTCTCAGTTGCCTCTTTTAATATCCCTATTTCAGACATAAAAAAACACCCCAGATTTTCAGCATTATTCACTGACAACACCATTTTATTGAGTGGATCTGCCTAATGAACTTTCTTTTGCATATTAGTATCCTAGATAAACTTGGAAAGAGAATGGAAATCTGTCCCAAATATAACATTCATAACAGCAATTTCCATGATACAAAGCTTGTTATAAGAATTACTAAATATTGTGATTTGTAAATTTCTGTATTTTTTCAAGTTTCAGATTATACAGACTACAGAGATCTTGCTTCATATTCTCAGAAATTCTGTGAGACAAAGAGTATGTCTCTGTTTTAATTTTTAAAACTCGGTAACCAAAACCTGTATTTTCTTTTCTTTTTTGTTTTTTTTTTTTCTCTCAATTGGCCGTATTGCCGAATGAATCTCACTCACCTGGAAGTCAGTTTATAGTCACGATTATTAAGACAAAGCTTAGCAGCTCCTAAGACTACAGTAGCCACTGCCAACCCTATCTGATCATGGGTCCATAAAGTGGCCTAGTGTCACAGTTGCATGGACAAAGCTCAATAAGACTGGTCTCCCCTTCTGTCACAGTCCTGACATGGTGGTCATTGGCAGGTGGTGTGTGAGAAAGGGTCATTACACGTGTCATGAAGCTGGCAAAATGAACTTAAAGCCCACTAGACTTGGCTGCAAGAGCTATCTGTGGCCATCATGGTGCTGCACTGCAGTTACCAACATGACTAACCTTAGCAGTGGAGTACTTAGCTTGTGAACTGTCTTCCTCATTCATGCTGGCCAGCAGCTGAGCTCTCATTTTTTCTTTGTGCATCAGATTGCCCTCAAAAAAAAAAAAAACAAAAAAAAACTAAAATAAACCCAAAAAAAACCCAAAAACAAAAAACAAAAACAAAAAAAAAAAAAA
>VXBU01005291.1:119738-143271 GCA_013400315.1 Bombycilla garrulus
AAAAACCAAAGAAAAACAACAACAACAAAAAAGAAACACCAAAAAAACATTTAGCAGAACAGGATAGTTTTATCTGACCACCTGGGATCCAGCAACCTGGCTTGGAGGTACACTGAGTATTTTGTCCCTGGTATCCTATCTACACTTGGTTCCTGACCACTCTAGATTATGCTCAGAGCTGCATCTTCCAAACACAGGTTACTGATGGAATGAACACACTCAGGGATGCCCACTCTCATGTGGACTTTTTATCACATGGGTCCATGACTACATTTCTACCAAAGTGAATTGAGCAATAGGAAAAAAGAAAAGAGCTGACTTGACGGACTCACAAGTGGTGTTGTAGTGACTTACCAAAACCTTCCTACTGCCCAGCATATTCAATGAAAACCAAACAAGCATCCAGAAAAATTGCAAAAAGTTATGCTGGAAAACAGTTTAATTAATGGCCTGGGTAGCTCTCCCTGGAAACATAGTTTTAAATAGCACTCCAACAGGGATTGAGTCAGGACAGAGCTGTTCATTGGCAGGCTAAGTCCAGGTACCACTTCCTTCTTAGATGTTTAGTGTAAGTTAAGGGGTAAAAGGATCTGACAGTAATCATCAGTGCTGAGCTGAGAAAATGGACCATCCACATCAAAATATTGGCCCAGGATGGGAGTACAGCCATGGTCTATGTGAATTTGTAAAAAGACAGACCCACAGGTCTGCTCAGCTTGCTTTTTTTCCCAGTTAATTTTTTATATTTTGCAACAGAAACAGGAAATGTTTGATATGAGGCATCTTCAAGACTTACTGTGACATTGAGAAACTTTGCACATTCTTAATCTTAAAGGCACATTCTTGGAATGACATCCGATAACTTTGCTCTTGGCTCCTCAGACAGGATGAAAAGAGTTTCCAGTGTGCGTCAATTCATTGTTTAAGTGTTTTGACTAATGGCCTCAGGTTAAAAAAATAATCCCAGACCCTGCATCACATTCATTCTGGAGAAGACTGCATGCAGCTGCACTAGCAGCAAGCCAGAGGGCAGGGTTAAGGACCCTTTATGAATCCACTGCTACCCAACCAGAGATGGTCACAGTCCCTGAGCCCTCAGGATGCCAGGGTCTGTTTCTTCCAAGCACCAGCCCAAAGAGTCTCAAAGAAGCAGAAAGCCCAGCAGTTCACAGAGTAACTGGCAGTGCAGGCTGGCAAGTAGACGAGGGCTGCACACCCAGAGGTGCTGTAGCTGTGGCTACATCCTTTCTGGGCACTAGGGACACAGGAGAGGAAACCTCCCTCCTTGAGGAAATTTCCTCCTGAAATGCTCTTCCACAAACCAATGTTTTGGGATCACAGATAATTCCCTGCTATTAAATGTGAGCCTTGTATACGAACAGTGGTAAGAAGGACTTGGAATATTGGTAGATGAAAAATTATACATGAGCCAGCAGTGTGCGCTTGCAGCCCAGAAAGCCAAGTGTATCTTGGACTGCATCCAAAGCAGCATGGCCAGCAGGTCCAGGGAGGGGATTCTGCCCCTCTGCTCTGCTCTGCTCTGCTCTGCTCTGCTCTGCTCTGCTCTGCTCTGCTCTGATGACACCCCACCTGGGACCCTGCATCCAGCTCTGGGGTCTCCAGCACCCCACCTGGGACCCTGCATCCAGCTCTGGGGTCTCCAGGACAAAAAAGGCATGGGCCTGCTACAGTGGATCCAGAGAAGGGCCATGAAAATGGTCAGAGGGACAGAACACCCCACCTATGAAGAAAGTCTGAGAGAGGTGGGGCTGTTTAGCCTTGAGAAGGATCTGGGGACATGTTTTTGCTGCCTTTCGTTATAAAAGGGGGCTTATAAGAAAGACAGAGAAAGCCTTTTTACCAGGATGTGTAGTGATAAGACAAGAGATAATGATTTTAAACTTTGAGAGAGTAAATTCAGATTAGATATTAGGAAGAAATTCTTTACTTCCCCATCCCTAGAAGTGTTTAAAGCCAGGTTGGATGCGTCTCTGAGCAACCTGGTCTTAGGAGAAAGTATCCCTTCCCATGGCAGGGTGTTTGGAAATATGTGGTCTTTAAGGTCCCTACCAACTCAAATCATTTTGTGGTACTGTGGTTCAATAAATCCCGTGTATAATGGCACTGATAAGGCTAAGTTGTCTGAATTTCTGAATAAGACTCATATGCCCTTAAGCTGACGGAGATATGGACTGTTTACCCATACAAGGTTCAGAAGCATCATAACCTCTGAATTGTGCCTGCTAACACAGGGCAGACGTCATAGTGCTGGGCTCAGCCCCCGCCAGTTTTACACATGGTTTCCTGAGGATTTTGTATGTTGCTTTAGCACAGAAGAGGAAGCAGCAAGGATCACCACCGCACAGCCTAGTGCAGCCAAAATTGTTTTAACCTGCCCTTTCTGCTAAGTCCTTCTGCCTGGATGTCTTCCCTTCCCCCACCCCTTCCACACAGTGGATCTAACCTGGGAAGTGCACACTCCCTTAGAGAATATCTTGAGGGAATATTGATGAAGAAGGCAGAGAGGGAAGCTATTTGGGAAGGGGTTGCATGGGCAGAGCAGGACACAGCAGCAAGGAGGAAGGAAGGAGACTAGGCAGCACAGAGAACACAAAGTCCTCCCATCACCTTTAGTATCTCACTACATCTCCAGGCAGGGGACAAGCACAGAGGAAAGCAGCTGAAGGCAAAAGGCAGCCAAGAGCTATGAATTTGTGGATGTCTTTGTTGGCAAAGCTACAAGTGCTGCATTTTGGGCTGGATAGGACCATTTAAGGGCCTGTGATTTTGTTTCTAGGAATAGCATATCATAATAGCCATGCGACTCACTATAAGGTGTTCTGTATTTGCCTGAGCTCATTGGAGGAACACAGACAGTTGGTCACTTGCTTAAAGAAGTAGGTATTATTTTAATTATGATTTTCCTGCCATAGCCATTTAGCCATCCAGTAGCAATGAAGAAAATAAAAGGACCTTGTGTTTGTAGATAACTTTCTCTAATACTGAAGGACAATTCTTGTTGAGGAAGTTTTACCATTTTTCAAATAGCTTGGTATATCAGTACCATATTTGTTGTTAGGGGTCTCATACAACTTTCAGACCAGCTCCTGTAAGGTATCTGGCTCCAAGAGTGCTCTGGATCCAAATACCTCACAAATTGAAATGTTTCAATGAAGATATAACTGAAGCCAGATGTGACACATATCTTAATGTCTTCCTTCTTACTAAGGCCATTTAGTCTTTCATCATCCCAAAGCTGCTCCAGGATACACTGAAGATGAACCTGGGGCTTTTTTCTAGAAGCAGAGTAGATAGCTTTGAATACTCTGGCAGATGAGGTAATAGAAGTGGAATTAAGTAAACTTGAGGCCTTGTTTCGTGAGAAGGGAGATCTTGAGTACCTCAATATTGACAGAAAGAGGTTCAGTTTAATTTCAGAGTTATATGATAACACTCCTATCACACCTACCTCCTGTAGGACATCCCCTCCCTACCACACTGCAACCAGCACTAGAGATGTGGGACTTGATCCTCATACTTAGACATGGAAAATTGATTGTTATCAGGTGGATATATAAAATATAGGCACTTAATCCAAGCTGGCTGCAACTAGTTCTTTCTATGGTTAGATTAAACTCTTGTGCATTGTTGGTGGTGAAATGATTCACCACTGTAAAATTTTGTAGGTGGTGGCTGTTCAGACAGGATGCATTGTAGGCGTTAGAAAGAGGACAGGAAGAGCTGTTCTCTGCACAGGCCATCTGCATGTCACAGAAGGTTACATTTTTAGTAAAGGACAAAAAAATGAAAGGTCAGATTCTGTCTACTTCCTTGCTCCATCAGTTATAATGCTGCATACATGTATCTGGTCTTCCTTGCCCAAGTGATTGAGCAAAATTCTCTTTGAATATAATGAATTTGAAATGTAGGTTTTAACAGTGTAGATGCCAGATGTTTTCTTCTCTAATTCTTACTCTGATGGAACTCGGAATTCTTCATGTTGGGCATGTGCTGGATGGCATAAGTTGTGAAGAATGTAATTCTGCTCTGACAAAAATCTCCCACTTACTCAAGCAAACTCTTAAGTCAAAAACTGAGAAAAGGGCTTGTGTCATCTGGTGATCATGGGGCTGGCAGGAGCTGGAGGGTGTTGCAGTCTTAAGAAATAAGATTTCAGTGCAGTGTGTTTCCTTTCCAGGGGTGGAATGGTTCAGACCAGTGAGCAGTATGAATTTGTGCACCATGCACTGAGTCTGTATGAAAGCAGACTTTCTGCAGAAGCTGTCCAATGAAGGTGAGGAGGGTAAACCCGAATGTCAGTCTCTTGAGGTAATTTGTTTCATTACCTACCAGCAGCTTCTTCAAGGAGTTTACTGCAGTGGGAAAGACAGCTTTGAGGCCAACTTCTGAAAGGGTTGTGGATGGTTTGGCAAAAGTAAAGAGATTGCTGGACCCTTCCTATATATGAATGTATTGTGAGCTTCCCAAAAATGATTTATAAAGAAGGTACTGTACTGACACTACACATAGATTTTGTGTATGTATCTAAAGGTGGGTTTAATTCTGTAATGCTGATATCTGCCATATGGAATGTATGTATGTGCTACTGCTGCAGTCAGATGGACATTAGGACTTCTACAGAAGAAATGTTTAACAAGTGTATAAAAGCTTTGACGTTTGCAAACTGTCTTGTGAATGGACTGTCAACTGTACTGTAAAGTGCTATTACTGATTATGTGGTGAGCTTGTTTCTTGGCCACATAATATTCTTGCTGCTAAAATTGCAAGTGTTCAACTATGGATTAAAAAAAGAGATAATAAAAAAATTTAAAATCTTGGTTTTGAAAGTATTCAAAAGTAGTTAATATTTTGTATGGAAATACATGTTCCCTCATATTATTAACTATTAAATGTGTATTTACTGTAGGTCTTACAGAGCAGTTGCAGAGCACAGTGTCTGTTATTCGGTGTGTATGTATTTACCCTGTACTGTTGATTGTCTTAGAACATGCTTCTGCTACGGGCCTGAACGCCATGTATTTGTAAATTGTGTAAGTCATTCTACTTTTAAAAGAAACTTTTTAGCATATATTAAATGGTAAAGATTTTAAATATTTGTCTGTCTTTTATTAATACAGAAATTTTTGCATATGTTATTTATCTGCTCTATTTCTTTCAGTAAGAGATAGATGCCTTTAGTGATATGGATTCTTCCATGACAGGTTATACAAGAAAGAAAATGCTGCTATGACTGTTTCCTTTATTGTTCAGTAAAAGTTTGTTTTTAAGAGATATACAAAGTTGGCATTATGGATTACAGCACTGGAAGGTCTGTTTACAGGATATAATGAGTTTTTAATGCAGTGATGTTGACTTTGCTTCATACTGCTAATAAATTACCCTTAATATAAAATATTAACTGAAGTCTCTGTTCTTGCCTAGAGTAGTTAATGCACACACAGTCTTGTACCCCCATAATCAGGCTCAGCCCAGCACAATTTGGTAAGCTTCCACCACGGCTTCAGACCACTTGGGAACCAAACCAGAGGACACAGGCAGTCTCCAATTGACATGGAACAAGGTGCACCACCTGAGGGGAAGGCAAACCCAGCATCACTTGATTCTGCAGGGGGAGTTTCTGTAAGACCTGGTACAGATGCCAGAGCATTGCCTCCTCCTCTTCCCCTTCCTCCCCACCCTCCACTTGGCTTTTAGAACTTGTGGAATTAAAACTTTATTGAGATTATGCTGGATTTTGTAGAGTTACAAAAAAGACATGTTTTTCCCTGGATAACATACAATATACTTAGTCAGCGCCATCTAGATGACCTGTAGATTTGTAATAGGTCAGAGGCAACAAATTACACAAAAATCCCCTTTCTTTTACTCTAAAGAGATTCAATAAAATCTCTTTTAATTTTCCAGGTGTTTGAAAACTTATCTTTTGCTTGTATTTTTCCAAAATAAACCAACTAGTAAACTGAAGTATCATATAGGAGGACAAAGTGCTGTAAAACCCCCCAAAACAATTGAATAGAAGGAAGTGCTCGTCACTGACTTTTTCCCCCATGAAGGCACATTTCCTTCCTAGCCTTCGCTTCACTTATCTGAGGTGGGTTTTTTTAAGAGAAGCATGGGGAGTTGCTAGAGGGAAAATGGATTCTTTATTTCACGTCCTGGTTTCTACCTGTCTTGCCTTGACATTCTCAGGTAAGTGTCTCTCCCCACTTCCCCTCTGCCGAATTGCTCTTTCTGCCACTGAGCAGAGCCCTCCGGCACAGCCAGTGACTTAGAAAAACCAAGTTACCTCTTCTCTGGGCTTCATACCAGAGCAATGAGGGGCAGGGCCAACGCAGCCCGTTCTGTTTAGATTCCTTTCCAAAGGAAAATAAACTGTCTTCTTCTATGCTGGTGCTCATCTTATTTTTTTAAGAAGATCTCTCGATAGACAGTCCAGGAGCTGAGTTTTTGGGACAAATGCTTCCAGAGGGGTGATTCCTATATTTTATTCATACTTTATGAAACTTCAGAGACAAGAACTTTCTCTAATGCTTAGTTAGAAAATTCCCAGGTCTGTAAAAACAGGGGAATGACAACATCAGTTATGGGAAATAAGTACACATTTGGTTTAGCACTTTGTAACTAATGGGGCTGGAAATGTTTGAGTAACTGAGATTAAAAACAAACAACCTAAACATGATATGGCAGGGAGGCTGCATATATATAATGGGGTCTCTGTTCCGTAACAGATATGCATTTTGCATTGGTAACTTCATGGGATTTTGATTAATGCACTGTAGTTTTCTTCATTTGAGTAGCTAGTGTTGATCTTTAAGTGGGCTGACACAGAGAGCTAATCTTACGTGAATTGGAATGGTCACAAAGCTAACAGCTAGAGACATTGGAACAAATCCAGTAAAACAGATGTACTTCCTATCAGTAAAGAACTTCCATTCCTGTAACACAGGCACTGAGATACACATCGATTTCTGAATATCCTCCTATATGTTACCCTCAGAAACATTATGAATTTTACTAAAACAACTTCTAGGCAGTAAATTATAGTTTTAAAAGTCTGTGTTGTAGAACTGAAACAGAGACTGAGAACTCATGTAGATCTCTGTATGCTTTCCAGCAGGGAAAATGCGGAACTGTTGTTTGAAGTTAATAGTTCTTGGTTTGATTTTTTTTCTTTTAATATATAATAAAAGTTAAGATAATCTTGCCACAATAGCTTGGGGTTTTGCATTTTCATTATTTACATTACCAGCACATGCATCACGTGGGTGTTGTGTTTGTAATGGTTTTTTAAAATAGGTTCAACTTATGGAAAGTTTCATAAAACGTTCAACACACAGAAAGTGGGAAGAGAGATTTATTTTCTGATGTATTTTAAATCATTGAGAATTTGCTTTTTGTCAAGTAAATGTGTAATTTATAATATTTTTCTGGAATTTTCCTTTTCCAGAAGGGTTTCTGATTATCCATGTCCAGAAACAGCAGTGTCTTTCAGAAAAGAGAGGAGTCATTGTGGAAAAGTGCAATATGAGCAGCCTGAACCAGAAGTGGCAGTGGATGGCAGATGACAGGCTCCTCCATGTGAACTCTGCCCAGTGCCTGAGCATTTCTACACGCTCTGCTCTGTCATCTCGCAGCATCATGGTTGATTGTCCACAGGCAGTCAGGTGGAATTGCCACGAGGATGGGCTCCTGAAGGTGGCCAACAGCTCTCTTTTCCTCACTAAACAAGGTCAGAAGGTAATGGCCAAGCGGAGTAAAAAATACCTTCATACATGGATGCAGCTAAAAGCCAGCGAGACAGGAAAACCTGTTTATGTAAATCTGTGCTCAAAGCAAGGTGAGTTATTCCTTCACAAAAATATCCTGAGAGTTTTGGTTACAAAAATCTCTCTGTTATGCTAGCTCAAATGTGAAAATTTATGATATTTTATTCATAAAAAATAATTTTTTCACAGTTGAGAAGCCTTTTAAGAAGTATCAAAGATGAGTGCTATCTTTCTCACAACTAGCGCAGTTTTTAAGCCACTTTATATTTTCAGGATGTCTCTCCTTTTGTCTACTCCCAATCTTTGGATCAATGTCCTTAAATGTAATCTCAGCTCACTATTATTGTGTCATTTCCTTTTTCCATTTCTAAACTATGTGTACTGATTCCTAGTACTCTTCAAAAATGTGGATGCGAAGAAGTTCTCCTCCCCATTCATTTTATCATACAAATCCAGATTCAATCTGTTAAGAACAAGAAGACATCTGAAAATCAAACACATCCACAATTATTTCTCTGATTATCCTAAATGCATGATTAGAACAGTCATGGCTTACACATTCACGTGTTCACTCAGTGTAATTTTGCTCTTAAGATGCCATATACATGAGACCATTCAAAATCCTGACAATAATGAACTGCATCAAAAGTCTCAGAAATTCTTGGAATACTACCTTGAAATGCAAAGGTCTGTACATGTACCTACAGACATGCAGCAGTATATCTGTGTAGTTGTGGGTTTCCATATCCATGGCAAAATGGAAGGTACAGTGGTTTGAATACTTGCTGATAACGCTTTCTTCATTGTCCTGTTGTTAATCCTTCCTGGCAATCCTGTTAATATTGTTCTTGTGCACTATTATGCAGGTATTCATAGTAAATAAGAACAACCTACAGACATCTTTCTACTGTTAATTCTTGTCTTTACAGTGTTAGAAAAATATTTTATGACCCAAAACTGTTGCATATGGCCAAGTTTTTGAATGTTTAAACCAAATCCTCTTTCCTTCTAAACTCCTAGTTATTGTAAGGCAGGGTACCATTTTTTTCAGCAAATTTTCACTTGCAGAACTCTACTCATAGGACCAGGACTACTCACCTGAATGGATGTATGAAAGGACAAGTTGTAGAATCAGTGACTGGAAAAGTGGCCATGATGCCATCCCAGCCCTCCCAAATACGTTTGAGATTAAAAAGGCAAAATCATTTGAAGTCCTGTGGGGTGCGTATGGCTCACATGTTCAAAGACACGATGAACTGTTCAGATGAGGTACACACGTACTGTTACTTCCTTTGGATAGCTGGATGGAGTGTGGCCTAACGAAGTCAAAGTAATTTTACTCACTTTTCTTGATCATCTTCAGAGGAGAAGCAATTTAAGACCGATAAGCACTAAGACAATTGTCATGGGATATTAAAGCACCTTCTCATCTATTCACTGTGCTCAGTTCTTAAATGAATTTAGCCTGATTTTCCTGAAATTCTCTCCAAAGACAGGCCTGTAAATCCTTTCTAAGAGTGTTACTTATCTTGTTCTTGACAGCTCTGGGAAACTCTGCTGAAAAATCAACAAAACATTATAATCCTCAAAATCTAACTAAGAATTTCAGGAATATAGGAAGCTCATAAAGTGGAAATAATGCTGAGAGATAATTTTTTCAAATAATACTAATTACTATGAGAACAATATTTAATGCCCACAATTCTGGTCATGGCATCCATATGCATGTCAAAATTTTCAATGCTGAATGTGTAAAATTAGTCTTCCAAGAACACCTATCTGCTTTCAGTACAAGCAGAAGTACATTAGCCTAAAATAACGTATTTGGTATCTATTTAGCTAAGATAGTAAAAATTGAGCAAAATCTTTGGAGCTGAAATGGCTGTAAGTTTTTCTACTCCTGACTAAGACCACATTTTGCTATCATTTACCCTCTGTTTTCACAGTACTCATAAAACTAGTTATATTTGGGCATAGGACTAGCTTACTGAATTGCATCCCAAACATCAGTGCCAACAGAGTACAAGCTCCAAACCCAGTAACTGCAACTACCTTTTATTCTGGACCTTACTCAAATATCAAACATGATTTTTCTGAGCCTGGGGAAAGTTTGAGCTTGGATTTAGATTTCAAATTAGCCATCTGAGATGGGTTTGGTTTTATATGTTTTGTAACAGTCCTGACCTAAATGACTGTTTGTGGAAACCAGGATCAATTTGGGAACGTAACCCATCTCTGCTCACTCAGAGGCAATTCCAAATCTAGCAGCAAACAGTCCTTCTCACACAAACTCATGTTTGAATCTGGCCTCCAGCTGAAACAGCTTACATGAAGAATGGTCATAAGGTTCCGGTATCCCTTGAGAAAGTGAGACTTCATTTCCCACCAAATTCATGAGGATATTCTGAGCAGAGAGAGGAAAAAATCTCTGTAATGCTAAAAGCCGCCTTCTCACCAGCCCACCGTTGGGTTCAGAGCTTCTCTAAGCAAAGAAACGAGGAGAATGAACATGGATGGAAACAAGCAAGAGTAAAAGATGGGGCAGGTGAATAGATAGAAGGCAGGATGACTGAAAAGAACAAAAAATGTTGCATGTAAATAACACTTGTAGAACCAATATCCACCATTAATGCTGACACACAAACACTGATGTTACTCCTGAGCTGCGTAAGCAATTCTTACAAGCTTCTTTTGTTCTGGGTAGGTTAATTTCAATAAAATCTCCAATTAAGAACAGACGCAATGCTGTGTGGCACCTTGAATGTTACCAGCAAACTTCAAAACCACTGCTGACCAAAAATTATTCACTAAGTAGAAAATTACTTCAAATGAGGAGACACAAGGCCAAGCTGTATGCTGCAATTATGCACTGAGACTGTCACATGGGCTGTAGAGCAGTCTGGATGCAGAAGGTGACATGAAGTGCTTTGTACTATGATGCTCTTCATTGCATTTCTCTTCTGTCATATCATACATGATAGGGACCACCCTAAAGCTGTGGATATCGAGACTTTAAAAAAGAGTAGCTGATTTTGTGGAGGATTTACTCACAATTGTGTGCCAAGCACTGAAGAGCCATAGTGGGATCTACAAAGATATAAAACATGTTGGACAAGGAATTCAAATAACAACTAGAACATCTTTCTATCTCTTGTTTGTTTCCATCCTGAAATAGACAAAATACCAGATACTGGGTATGAGCTGAAGTCTGATGTGCCATCTGACCTTCAAGCTGTTCCTTCCTCCTTTTCTACCCTTGGTTCTTGTCCGGGGTCATTTCTTTCACATGAGCTTCTCTCTTCCCCTTGTCCTCCATTCAGTTTAGCTGCTTCATAATCAGAACTTCAGCTAATTAAGTTCACATCCCAGTGCTGATCCTTCAGTGGCTGAGATGGAGTGCAGAAGTGACCAGAGCAGTGCACACTCCAAGCATGCTCTAAACCACTGGAGCAGCAGTAGCAATTGCAGAACAGGGGAAGGGAAGACATGTGCATCTTCTTGGAACTCTTGGGAAGATGGAAAAGCACCAATGAAAGGTGGCAGAAGCACAGAAAAGGCAGCAACTCTTACCTGTTTTTGAAATAATGTAAACTAAGTATCTTTAGGCTTTAAGCTTTCCACACCTTTAGCATTTGTAAATACTGCAATAATCCATCCGTAAGTTCACTACCAGTTGTAATTTTTTGTGTGTGTAACTTTTAAAAATTTCTTCATCATAAATTAGAACAGTGATAAATAATATTTTTATTCCACCTTTAAGTTGACCCAAAACATTTATCCTAAAATACATTCACTGAAATTAATTTTAATCTCTCCAAGTTATTTTATAGGGTTTTGTAAGTATAAGAATTTGCTAACATCTATGTGAACCCATGAAATATCAAAAGTTACTTGAATCTTTTTTCTTTGGTCAAAGAAATACATGCCTGACCGCTTTTGCTGAGCTCCACCTGGATAAAAAAAGGCATCAATGTCAGATCCTTGGACATAATTACAAGACCTTGTACACAATCCAATAGCATAGTGATAGAAGCTCAAAGATAAAGGGTTTTGATTTTCTAAACAGAAAGGGAGAAATCTGCAGTGTAGCCTAGGTCTTTGGGTTTTGTAAATTTTCAGTCTCAATGAGCCACAGCACAAAGTAAATAGAAGAAAACCAGCTCATCTACTTTCACAGGGAAAAAACGGAACAATAGGTACAGCTTCCCAGAGCAATCAGGCATGTCCTGCTCTATGATTTCATCTTCTGCTAGTGCTAACAAAGATGCTAATTCCAAACAATTTTACTGGTATTTTTCATTATTACATTCTCTCACTTTATTTCGTGTGGACCTTCATGTAGAAGTGGAGTGGGTTTGAACTTCTAGGTGTCTAAATGCAGGCATGTGAAGGAAGGGATTATTTCACTTATCTCAACAAGGTGCTTTTTGTCATTTGAGATGCCACACAATATTCCACCTAATCTCTGGCTACCAGCCCAGAAGGACATAGGTCTCCCATAAGTGTTATGGGAGCCCTGGGCAGGTGCCACAGATGCCCTAGATGCCCTAGGGCAGTTCAGATTCCACTGCATTTAAGCAACTGAACCAAGACCTAGGTGTCTATGTAATTCCTGAGTATCTGAGCTCTCTTCAGTAGAGGTGTAATCCATGGAGTTAATGCAGTCTAGATGCCCTTCCAGTGACCAATTCAGGGTGAGCTGGAACTACCCATGGTGTCAGAAATAGGGCTGGTATAGCAATGGTGTTATCATCATAGCTGTATGGATGTTCTGCTACCACTGATGCTGAAAGAACATTTCAAAAATTCAGCATTTCAAAAACAAGCAAGTAAAAGCAGCTCAGGACTAGACTGGAGTTTGGAGACATTCAACCTCTCTGACATAAGATATAAATGAGATACTAACTTCTACAACATTCAAATAAAGGTAAAAATTTTCAAGCAGCACAGATTTTGCAGGTTTCAAAAGCCACATTGAAAGGTAAAGAAAGGACATTTAGTGGATTTTGTCCTTCTGTCATACTTCTTCATACAAAAGAAATCTGAATTATGTTTTTTTATTTACAAGTAATTAGACAGCTGAAAAGATATTTAATTTTGACTTGCACATAAAGAGATCTTAAAGCAATCCCTTCTTGTTTCAAGTCTTGCAGTGAGTTAGATGCAGTCTTATGGAGTACTTTGTATCTTATACACTAAATATCTGACTCAATTGTGCTTCGACAGCAGTTCAGCCTCAGTTTTCTGAAACTGTGCTCTAATAGAGGAGGCAGATCAGTACAATGTGAGCTAGTTCAGAAAACTGCACTGTACCAGCTTAGCTAAGGCTGAAAGCACCACTGTAGGGTTCTCAGTCCTTGGCAACTAAGCAGTACTTTTGCTATTCATATGTGCAAATGTATGGAACCCCCCCTCCTTGTAAGCAGCCTGCTGCTGTGCAGATGGATGTGGTTTGCAATACACCCTGGGGATAAAATATGCACTGAGTCAGAACATCATCATTTCTCCTGGGTGTGCTACTGATTGTTACAATATTATGTTCACACTCTGTATATCATGCAGCCACTAGTGATATCAACATCAGTGTCATTGCTGCTGTTCGTTCCCAAGAACAGTTTTATGACTGATTTCCAAAGAGGCTGCTGGGACAATCCTTAACACATCTGAAAAATAGCACTGCTGAGATTTCTTTGTACTTCACTGATGTCCAGAAAGGAGGTGAGATTTTCCTGGTTAAAAAATTTGGAACTCAAATTGTGCAGAAATTTGCTACGCAGGCCTAATAATATGCACTTTTTAAATTGCCTGCTACTGAAGAAGGGCTATGAGGGTCCTTATACTAGGATTAAAATAGTGATTTTACTTAGAATATAAATGTGGATTCTGACTTTCTTAAGGTGGGTAACAGATATGAACCCCATTATCAGTCCACAGTGGGATATATGGAAAATACTGGTACATATATCTGAAGTTCCAGTAGGGCATAGTGCTATACAAAAGTCAGTTCTATGCATTGGTTACAGGTAGCAGACAGTAACCAGTATTTTCTGGAAAAGGCCCTTTAGCTGGAAACCCAGAATAGCCTGATGCTTAACAAGAAAGGTTGGGTCATGCAGTGACCAAATGCTTGTTCATGGGACCTCTGTGGGATGGTGGAACTTTTTTGAGGACCAAGTGTTTTGTTCCAGGACAGTCAAGCTCTTCCCTCAGCTCCAGCACCAAGAATGCCAGTTATTCCCAGGCTGTTGAGTCCCATAAATGCCACTGGCAACACCGGCTTTTTTATGGAGGAGCAGTTTTCCTAAAGCACAATTGCACTGGAATGCAAACACCTTCCTGCTGGAATCATTGCTCTTTGTCTGTAAATTAGGCTAAGTTGTTTTGGTTGGGTTTTTTTTTTTTNGTTTGTTTTTGTTTTTGTTAGTGTGTTTTCATATTGGGTGTGTAAATATATATTTAGGAATCCAACCATGTGGCTTTTTTTCCTAAGCAATTGCTGACGGCAGATATACCCTTTTTTTTTTGCTATCTTTCTATCAGTAAGTTCTACTTCCTGCGGAACTCAGAGGTATCTGAGAGGCATAGAGCTCTTTCCAAGTCCTTGGGGCTAGGATTTCTAGTTGCCTACTGTAGACTTTCAGAGACACACAACTAATAGGAGATGTCCCGGAAAAATGACTGACATGGAATCTAGACTAAGTCTGGAATTGTGTCAACTAATGGGTTTGTTGCAGCAGCTGATGACAGCTTGAGCACAAGGTTCCTGTCCTTCTGGTGGGAACCATGAAGTTTTGTGACATGGGACCACAGCAGACTCTGTACCTGGGGCTCTCTACAGGGGGTTCTGCAAAGGCAGCAGCCTGAAGATGATTGTGCAGAGCTGGATGAGACCTGAGGTTTTGATGAAACCCTTTGTACAAGTGTAAGAGAGAAGATTTAGATCTGTAGTATTCTTGATTTGGAAAAATATTTTATCAACATTTTTTGTAATTTAATGGAGACTTGCTTTTTTTTTTTTCTTTTTATTATTTCCAGAGAAGCGCTGTTAGATAAAAGGATGGAAAACATTCACTCTGTATACCATTCCAGTAAACAACTACTTTTCAAAAAGTTCCAGAACCATGTACCAGGTGAACATGTTGTGCTGTCAAGCACAGCAAACACGTGTATGGAAATGTCTCCTACTAGGGTTTACAATTTCACTTATCTGTGCAAATCAAAGTGCTGCAAATTTCTTTACACAAACATGTTAACATATATATTTCCACATATCCAAAAAAAAACTGATAATGTTGATTTTGTGGAAGCTCACCCACTGCTCCTTTGGATAAGAGGTAATCACATTGCCCAGCTAAGACATCATAATTGCACACCAAGTAATTGCATTGGAAAGCTTTTGCTGCAATTTAACCCAGTCACTACTTTGTTTTTAAAGGATTTTTGAGCTAAAATTGTTATAAATGGCAACCAGCCCAGTGGCTCAGCAGCAAAACAAGGTTCTGTCGTGCTGGAGACCCCAGTTCAAGGACAGACAAAGTGTCTTGGGCATTGAGCCAATACACACTAGCTGTGTTACAGCAATGGCAGAGCAGCTTTTTGTGAGAAGGGGCCAGTGAGTAATTCCAACAGTTTAGCTGAAATGTGATGCTACCAGATGTGGAGGCCACCACAGCTTGAACCCTGCCCTCATTGCCACAAAGAAAGGATATTAAATACATACCGGTGGGGAGGAAGAGCCATGAAAATGTGGAGGAAAAATGTGTAGTAAAATCTTTCCTGAGCTCTAATTGCAACTTTGGCTTTCTCTGAAGGATACGTGACTAAAAAAGCGAATCCACTCTCATATTTAGAGATACTTCAGTGAAATGATAGGTCATTAGCTGAGCCTTGGAAAGGCAGCAGTCAGGGACTAGCATGGGGTCTGCATAAGACTGATTTTAGGAAGCAAGAGAGATGTTCACATGGGCACAAGGAACTTAACTTGAACACGTATGTTGAGAAAAAAATATTGAAAAAATAATTTTGGAAAATTATACTCAACAAAGCCATGTTTTAAACTTACACCAACAAAAGGCAGATGAGAATCTGGCCCATGCACTTAGAAAGGAGAGGAGAGGGTTGACAATATAAAACTGGTACTGTGTGCCATTTGATGGATACAAGCAAGTGGAAAAGTTGCAAATGAAAAACATTGTGCCCTTAATGACAAAGTACAACCTTTCTCTTCCCTTCAGAATCACTGACAGACTATATTTATGAATGTTCAGGGACATTAATTTTTTTCTGGTTGTGTTTTGCAGGCTTTGGTATTGATGCAGAAACATGTTTGTACTGAAAACATAAAACTTGTAGAACTGACAGGTGCACTTAAACTACTTGGAAGTTGTATCAGCCATGTTTATTGAATCTAATTAATTGCTTATAAAAATGAAGAGCTGATTTTAGTAATTTTCTTTTGTTTGTCTTAGATCTCCAAGATGCAGACACTTCTGTATGGAGTACTAGAACTACATCCCACTCTTCAAGTGCTGTTACTTCTAGGCCAGAAAATGTGTTGAAGAGTAGCACAGAGATGTTCATCAGAAATGTGACTGAACACTTCAGTAAAAATCCCATTGAAAACCTCTACTTTGACTTGAAATCTGCAGTAACAGAGAAAGCCTGCATTCCAACAACCAGTCTTCAATACCCTAGCACTACAGAAGAGGTAAGACAGAAGAATTACTGATTTTTGTTAAGCCTGCTCCACTCTGTGGAGCCTGATAGCTATTACAAGTGGATGTTTTCTGGGCTTAAAAAAACAACAAACCAAAACCTGATAAAAACTAGCTACAGGATTAAGCTTTGTTCTTTCTTTGGTGAGATGCTTTGTTTTGATGTTCATGCTGACAGTGTCCTTTGCTAGAAGCATAACTGCAGAAAAATTCTGCCTCTTCTGTACAGCCCAGTCCTGGTGCATATGTTGCATTGGAAAAAGATTCAAGGGAAATTATCAGGATATGTGAGAAGCAATGGGAAGCTCCTGGATGTGGCAGGACCCACAGGAACCTGGGTATCTGCTCTCAGTGACTTGTGCTCTGGTATTGTTTGTTGCATGATGTGAGGGTCCAGTTCTAATTACATGCTAAGAATTACGGTATGCAATCATCTTATTTACAGATAATTACATGCATCATTTACAGATCAAAGCAAGAGAAATCTAAATGCTTTAACTGGCCTTGAAAGGAACCCTGGCCTTGGCCATGGTCAGCTTATCTACTGGCTGATAGGCGGAGTGGAAACACACAGACAATTCTTGGTCTCTGCTCAGTCCAACCACAAACCGCCCTGGCAGAGGAGGTGAATGGGGCAGCCAGCCCCAGCTGTAGAGGGAGCACGTGGCAGGCCATTTGCTCCAAATCAATTTCCAGTCTTCCTTTTCTGCAAGACTCAGTTCAGTAATCTGAGAGCAAATCTGGAATCACCACTGGCAAAATGTTTTCAAGCAGTTAGAACTAAAGCATGGAGAACATTATTGGTGGCTGTATCACTGTTATCACACAGTCGTTTAGAACTGAAAATCCATAAATTCCCTGTGGCTTATCTTCAGGAGACCACACTACACTCAATGTATTGGGGCAGGCGAATATGTTTCAGTTCCTACTGTGTGTTGAAGCAGATAAGACTAAGCAATGTGTTTTATGTTTGGGAAGGCTGTGGACAGAGTGTCAGGTACATAAACCTGATTGTTTATGGATCCCAACACCGCTGTTCTGATGCTGATGAAGGGAAGAGACTGAGACAAGAATGGATGCACTGCACCCCATTCCACAACTCATGCAGCTCTTCTCAAATATGATCTTTCTGTCTTGATGCATGCAGGCTGAGCTTATTTTCTCATGCCCTCTGTTCATTTGCATACCACCTGCACAGAATACTTGTTCCTTCCAAATGGAAATGTCCTATAAAATCAGGTATTACCCAAAATACCTCCACCACTACTACTACATAATCCTGCCAAAGCAAGAGAAATGGCACCATTTTAAGAGAAACTACTGCCTCTTGTGTTTCAACCCATTTCACCTCTTGAATCACATCATTTGCACTGAGCAATCTGCTTAGGTCAAAACTTTAAAAGCAGAATTCTGATGATAAACTAAGTATACATATGGAAAAAAACCCAGTAATATCTTTCTCTTGTAGCCTCCAACTGGCTCTAGATATTTGAATCTAGATATACCAATTTAGACACACAAACTTAAAATCTTTGGCCTCTATTTCTGTTTCTCAGTCTTTAAAATGGCATTAAAAACATTTTTTGTCTAGGTTCAGGGATGTGTAAAGGCTTAACTGGATTTAACACAGTACTTTGAAAACACATAGACTAAGTGCTGAGTATTGTGAGAAAGACAATACCTTCTATGAACTGCATTTGCACAGGCTGGAGCCTCCTGTTTGCAGAAATAAAGCCATGTTGTTATTTGGCTGTGCACATACCCATTTTGGGGCGGGGGAGGGGGAACAATAGTGGTGTTTCAATGGAACAAAATGTTTGGTTAAGAGCTGCCTTGGACTTCAAGTAAAACTGCAGCTTGCATTATGAATCCATGACAAAAGCTATGCAAAGCCCATTTCCTCTTGATTACAGAGAGGTTGGTGTTAAAAAAAAAAAAAAAAAAAGTCAGGAAACCTTGGGAAAATGTCTGAAAGGGACTTTGGAGCCTGCTATTAGAGACATGTCCGGCAACTCCCAAAACTCACTTCCAGTTCTTTTTCCAGTTTAATTAGCTTCTTAGCTAGCCATACAGGTCAGTAAGTGTTAAAGGCTGTGTGACTGCTGATTTGCTAAAAGCCCATTTATTCAATGCCAGTCTGGAAATAATTACTTGCATAATGTTGGCTATTCTACATAAATATATTACCACAAGTGAATGATGGACCCCACAGGTTTTATTTCAGTGTTGGCATAAGCATCTGTGTCAGACCTTACCCATGTAGCAACTTTTGCTGGATAACATTCAGAAGGAAGTCTCAGAACCTGTAATAAACCAGTACTTTCCTACTAATACCAAAACAAAAAAATAAAGATTTTATGATAGCGAGAATAAGAGTAATGAAGTAGGAACTTATGAATTATAAGCACTTCTGAGAAGCAGTAATATCATTTTCCTCCACAAATTACTGTATGCTAGCTAGAAGAGACAAACAGGTATTTATTTCCAAAAGTCTTTAAGTTTTACTTGTGGTAGGTTCCACTTTTTTTTTCCTGAATTTTATGTTTGCAGTGTTGGTTATGCTTCTTTTTCCTTTTACTTATTACATCTACTTAAACAACTTACATCTAAATATCCAAACTATTTCTTCCCTGCAAGTTCAGGTCATGGATGTCTTCAAAATGCTTAAAACAATATGAACTCCTTTTCAAGAAAACGCAGGTTACCCTGAATATTTTAATTTTCAGAGATGGTGAAGTAATCCAAACATCCCAACAGGCTCTCAGATTTGAACTTTCCAGTGCTGGAAGAGTATTGGTGTGATTTATGCAGTCAAGCCCAAAAAGCAAGATCACATAAAGAAGAAATCTCACTGTTAAACTCTCACTTTAACATCTATGTCATTTTAGTCCCAGTTTAGGTCTAAGAAACACACCTTGTGTTTCCCATCAGTGGTATGATTATCCTTGAGCTAGCTCTTTGGGGTTTGGTTCCTCCTTCTGTCCAAAGTATGTAAAACATCTCTTCCAAGGGAGATATTCTTCTGTCATGGGCTTGAGAATGGCATAATAACCAAGACAGATTTATACTGTCACTTAGGCAATGATCATAAAGTTATTAACTATCTTCATATTTGCAAAGTACAGCACACCACTTCAGTTCCTTGTCCCTAGGACGAGGCACGGAGCTCCACTGGGACAGATGAAGTTTTCTGTAGGTGCAGGTAACAACCTTGAGTGCTCAGACTTTTGATTTCAGAAGAGAGCTAAGGTTTTTCAGGTATTAGTCTGCCTTTTAGGCAGACTAATGTTTGTAAATCTAGTACTTTTTTCTCCCTCAAAGAAGGCAAAAGTGATACAGAGATGGTGTTGAATTTGCTTGAGGTACTGCTTTTAAAAGTTAAAATCCCACATGAATAATGCAGAATACAGAAAGATGCAGAAAAATGCCATTCCCGCTGAAGAAAGTAAACATCCATTTCCTTCTCTTTTGTGCACCCTTTAATTCACTCCATGGCTGCTATTGTGTATTTGATTATCTGAAGGTGCAAAATGCTTCTGTCTACACTTTTTCTCTGTCTCCCCATGTACACACTTACATGTGAGGTTTTAGAGGCTGAAATTTAAACAAGAAGGAAATGGGTATACATAACAGAAATAGAAATTTTTGATTTTGGCAGTAGCCAACTCAGAGTTACATACAGCTTTATTGGTGCAGTCTGAAAACAGGGAGACTTTCTTGTTTTCCATCGTGTGTGTAATTTTAGCTTGGGAGTTATTCAGGGGATGTGGGAAGGAATTGTTTTGAGGACACAAGTCGAAACAGAAAACGGAGATTACTTGTCTGCTCACAGACAGCCTCTGCTGTTGCAGGCGGGAGTTCGGTGTTGGGCTTTGCTGGACTCTCCTGGTTGCAAGGCCTCGGGTTGCAGCGCCCCATGGCCAGGGACAGAATGAAGGCTTTGGTGATCAATGGTTAACGCTTAAAAACGTCAGAGTTTGGGACGCGGGAGCTGGAGCAGTGGGTTACTGATAGCTGAGGCCAAGAAGAGGGTGGGCCAGGAGGTGGGACGGCTGCGAAGGGTGGCAGGTGTGAGGAGAGCAAGCACGTGAGATGAGGTGGCCAAGAGAAGTGGCAGGCAGGAGGAGAAGGAGCCACAGGAGGCAAGGCAGGCAAGAGGTAAGGTGGGAATGAGGCAAGACCAGCATGAGACCAGACAGCTGCGAGGTGGGGCAGAGGCGAGAAGACATTGTGAGGCGATGCAACCATGAGACAAGGCAAGGCAGCGCCAAGTGAGGTGCAGCCAGTGTGAGACAAGAGTGCCGGCCCCCAGCAGCGGCACCGCTGAAGGGGCCCCGTGCGCCGGGGGAACGCCTGGAAGACAAGACACAGGGGAAAACCGACATGAGGAGGAAGCAGCGAGGAAGGAAGGGAGGTGGGGTGGGGTGGGAGAGGAGTCGGGAGGAAGGTGGGATCCTTAAGGAGAGAGGGGAGGAACCCCGGGGCCGGNCACGCCGGTGTCAGGGAGGCGGCTCGGCGGCCGGGGCAGCCCCGAGCGCATGCAGCAGGCGGGCGGCCCGGCACAGGGCTCGGAGCCCGGCGGGGAGCGGGGGCCCCCGGGGCCCGCCGCCGCCACTTCGCTTCTTCGGATCCCCCAACCCGGGCGTTCCTTCCCCCTTTCCCCTCCCCTCGAGGGTTTTTGGAGTTAAAAACTGTCGGCGATGCTGAGCTATGGAGTGGGATTCGCCCTGTGGACGGCGTTGGCCCTGACCACGGTGAGCGGCCGGGAGCAGGGGGGCGGTGTAGGGTCGCCGCTCGCAGGTGAGCCCGGGGGGCACGGGCAGGTTCGCCCCTCACCGGCACAGCGCGGGGACGGGGCTGGGAGCTGAGCCTGGAGTACTGGCGGCTCTCTCAGAGCTCTCCCCGCTCTCTGCAGGCCGCGCCGGGGCAGGCGGCAGGATGCAGCGCCAACCTGACGGAGCGTCGCGTCGCCGGGCAGAGCGTTCTGCTGCGCTGGGGCGCCGCTGGCCCCGCCTGCAACTTCACCCTGAGCGGGCGCTCGGAGGACGGCGAGGCGGCCGGCTGCCAGCCCTCCCCCGCGGGAAACGGCACCTACGGCTGCACCCTGTGGGGCCTGGAGGCCGGGACCTGGTATCACCTGCGCGTCGAGCCGCTCGCTGGCGGCGAGGCTCTCAACGTCTCCGTGCTGACAGGTACGGGCGCGGACACGGCAGGTGCGGGGGGAGGGACGCCGGGGTTTTCCTTTTCCTCCTCTTCCTTCGGCCGGCTCCTAGAGGAGGAGGAGAGCGATGCATTGACAACTGCTGCAAGCGGACAGTGTTTGCTGAGCATAGCAGCCCTGCGGTTGAGTTCTCTTTAGCCCACTGCCAGAAGTAGCTACTGCCTGCAGTTGACCCATCGGGCTTGAAAGAAGAAGGTGGTGTGAGGATATTAAGTCAGAATTTTTTTGTAGTAGTAGTAGCCCATAACATCCTTTGTGCTTGCACAAACATGTTGTCATAGTTCCTCAACTGACAGTTTTACTGTGTTTAAAATACTATATATTTCATAGTAGTCAGATCTTCTTTAAGGATAACTTACTGTTTCAGCCCATTTCCATACTTTTATTCTGTCTAACCAGAGTCCAAAAGTCAGAAAGTAGGGTTGAAATGTCCTTCTTATATGTTTTCCTTGGATATCACCAGTGAGGTGTTATAATTGTGTGCAGTGCACTTACGGTGACACATCCATGACTTGCTGTAAAAATGGTCCAGCAGCCTGACAGAGGGCTGCCAAGGAAAGCCCCCTTTTTGCATTTGGGTTTGTGTGGGCATGTGAACAATTCAGCTGTGAAGCAGTGGACAGCATTGAATGACACTGCCAGCTGCAGTGGCACAACTGGCCTCTTTCTACCTTTTTTGAAGATGATAAAATATATATTGCTCAACCTCTTAAAGGCAGTAGTTCAAGAGCCAAAACAGAGATGTCTTAAATAAAGTCCATCATTAAATGCCTCTCTGATTTGCTCCTCAGGTGTTAGTTTTAGAGAGGTACTTAGTATTAGTATTGAAGATTAGAGCAGCCAAATACATTACAATTACTTGTTCAGAGGTGTTGCTTTCAGAGCATTTTTCCTGCATTAACCATACAAATGCACTAAATACTCTGCATTAATTTGCTGTGGTAATTCAAGTTTAAAAAATCCATTGATAAGTCTGCTGGTGTCATAGCTATACACTAAGTACAAGTCATGTCAGTTGGTAAAAATTAGTATTAGTTTCTATGCAGACAGTGATTTAAATTTGTTGTGCATCATGCTGATTGTTTTTAATATTGATGTTCATGACGTTTAATGGGATAATGGAAAGAATAGATCAACTATTATCAGAGAGACAGGTATAGATCACCATCATTTCTGTATAGTAAAGTTCTATTATTGAACACTTGCAAAGAAGTCGTGAGGATACCACTTTAGAGCACATTTTGATTAATGTATAACCATTAACACAGAAGCTTGTACATTCAATTTATTATTTTTTTATCACTAAATGGATTTTTCAAGGCTGTGAGATGAAAATAATTGGAAGCAGCTGATCATTGGAGTCATATAGCTGATGTCAAAGTGAAAAGTCTGATTAAAGTTTAAGTTGAAATATTTAAAATTGTTATACCATAGTTGAAGTGAGGTTTGTGTTTGGATTTTGGATAGCAGAGATCTGTCAAAAGCATGAAATAAGAATAAAGGAGCCATGAATGTTTCCTGCAGAGAGCTACTCAGATTGCCCTGTGATTCCCTGCTTTCCTTGAGTTGAATTGCTTGTTGGTGCTCAAAATACACAATTAGCCCTAAAATATGTCTATTTTTTTTTCCTAAAGGCTTTTTCTAAATTATGCCTGTGTACAACCCATGTTTTATTGTCCATACTAAGCTTTCAATGCAGAATGAGGGAGGATTACTCCTCTTATGTTTCCACCAGGGGCAGCATTTTAAACCTGTTTTATGGAAGTTCTTTTTCACTTGTTCCTTTGTAACTTGATGACAGTAGTTTTAGT
>VXBU01005291.1:143306-176023 GCA_013400315.1 Bombycilla garrulus
AAGGAGAGGGGGGAGGAACCCCGGG
Organism: Bombycilla garrulus; assembly: GCA_013400315.1. NCBI lineage: Eukaryota > Metazoa > Chordata > Aves > Passeriformes > Bombycillidae > Bombycilla > Bombycilla garrulus. Next base: position 143,332 of record VXBU01005291.1, read on the forward strand.
GCCGGGGGCCTGCCCGGTGGGCGTTGGGTCCCGAGCCACCGAGCTTCTCCCCCGCAGCGATCCGCGAGGAAATCGCCTCTTGATTGCGGAAGTCGGCGGGAAGGGCTCCGGGAGAGTCAGCCCGGGTCAGAATGGCAGCGTGGGAAGCGGCGGCCGCCTCCCCTGCCTCCTCCGCTCCTCCTCAGCCGCGGGCGGGCACCCCCCACCCCCACCCCGACCCCACGCCGGTGTCAGGGAGGCGGCTCGGCGGCCGGGGCAGCCCCGAGCGCATGCAGCAGGCGGGCGGCCCGGCACAGGGCTCGGAGCCCGGCGGGGAGCGGGGGCCCCCGGGGCCCGCCGCCGCCACTTCGCTTCTTCGGATCCCCCAACCCGGGCGTTCCTTCCCCCTTTCCCCTCCCCTCGAGGGTTTTTGGAGTTAAAAACTGTCGGCGATGCTGAGCTATGGAGTGGGATTCGCCCTGTGGACGGCGTTGGCCCTGACCACGGTGAGCGGCCGGGAGCAGGGGGGCGGTGTAGGGTCGCCGCTCGCAGGTGAGCCCGGGGGGCACGGGCAGGTTCGCCCCTCACCGGCACAGCGCGGGGACGGGGCTGGGAGCTGAGCCTGGAGTACTGGCGGCTCTCTCAGAGCTCTCCCCGCTCTCTGCAGGCCGCGCCGGGGCAGGCGGCAGGATGCAGCGCCAACCTGACGGAGCGTCGCGTCGCCGGGCAGAGCGTTCTGCTGCGCTGGGGCGCCGCTGGCCCCGCCTGCAACTTCACCCTGAGCGGGCGCTCGGAGGACGGCGAGGCGGCCGGCTGCCAGCCCTCCCCCGCGGGAAACGGCACCTACGGCTGCACCCTGTGGGGCCTGGAGGCCGGGACCTGGTATCACCTGCGCGTCGAGCCGCTCGCTGGCGGCGAGGCTCTCAACGTCTCCGTGCTGACAGGTACGGGCGCGGACACGGCAGGTGCGGGGGGAGGGACGCCGGGGTTTTCCTTTTCCTCCTCTTCCTTCGGCCGGCTCCTAGAGGAGGAGGAGAGCGATGCATTGACAACTGCTGCAAGCGGACAGTGTTTGCTGAGCATAGCAGCCCTGCGGTTGAGTTCTCTTTAGCCCACTGCCAGAAGTAGCTACTGCCTGCAGTTGACCCATCGGGCTTGAAAGAAGAAGGTGGTGTGAGGATATTAAGTCAGAATTTTTTTGTAGTAGTAGTAGCCCATAACATCCTTTGTGCTTGCACAAACATGTTGTCATAGTTCCTCAACTGACAGTTTTACTGTGTTTAAAATACTATATATTTCATAGTAGTCAGATCTTCTTTAAGGATAACTTACTGTTTCAGCCCATTTCCATACTTTTATTCTGTCTAACCAGAGTCCAAAAGTCAGAAAGTAGGGTTGAAATGTCCTTCTTATATGTTTTCCTTGGATATCACCAGTGAGGTGTTATAATTGTGTGCAGTGCACTTACGGTGACACATCCATGACTTGCTGTAAAAATGGTCCAGCAGCCTGACAGAGGGCTGCCAAGGAAAGCCCCCTTTTTGCATTTGGGTTTGTGTGGGCATGTGAACAATTCAGCTGTGAAGCAGTGGACAGCATTGAATGACACTGCCAGCTGCAGTGGCACAACTGGCCTCTTTCTACCTTTTTTGAAGATGATAAAATATATATTGCTCAACCTCTTAAAGGCAGTAGTTCAAGAGCCAAAACAGAGATGTCTTAAATAAAGTCCATCATTAAATGCCTCTCTGATTTGCTCCTCAGGTGTTAGTTTTAGAGAGGTACTTAGTATTAGTATTGAAGATTAGAGCAGCCAAATACATTACAATTACTTGTTCAGAGGTGTTGCTTTCAGAGCATTTTTCCTGCATTAACCATACAAATGCACTAAATACTCTGCATTAATTTGCTGTGGTAATTCAAGTTTAAAAAATCCATTGATAAGTCTGCTGGTGTCATAGCTATACACTAAGTACAAGTCATGTCAGTTGGTAAAAATTAGTATTAGTTTCTATGCAGACAGTGATTTAAATTTGTTGTGCATCATGCTGATTGTTTTTAATATTGATGTTCATGACGTTTAATGGGATAATGGAAAGAATAGATCAACTATTATCAGAGAGACAGGTATAGATCACCATCATTTCTGTATAGTAAAGTTCTATTATTGAACACTTGCAAAGAAGTCGTGAGGATACCACTTTAGAGCACATTTTGATTAATGTATAACCATTAACACAGAAGCTTGTACATTCAATTTATTATTTTTTTATCACTAAATGGATTTTTCAAGGCTGTGAGATGAAAATAATTGGAAGCAGCTGATCATTGGAGTCATATAGCTGATGTCAAAGTGAAAAGTCTGATTAAAGTTTAAGTTGAAATATTTAAAATTGTTATACCATAGTTGAAGTGAGGTTTGTGTTTGGATTTTGGATAGCAGAGATCTGTCAAAAGCATGAAATAAGAATAAAGGAGCCATGAATGTTTCCTGCAGAGAGCTACTCAGATTGCCCTGTGATTCCCTGCTTTCCTTGAGTTGAATTGCTTGTTGGTGCTCAAAATACACAATTAGCCCTAAAATATGTCTATTTTTTTTTCCTAAAGGCTTTTTCTAAATTATGCCTGTGTACAACCCATGTTTTATTGTCCATACTAAGCTTTCAATGCAGAATGAGGGAGGATTACTCCTCTTATGTTTCCACCAGGGGCAGCATTTTAAACCTGTTTTATGGAAGTTCTTTTTCACTTGTTCCTTTGTAACTTGATGACAGTAGTTTTAGTTTACAGTCTGCTGAGCCTGAGTGTCCATAGGCATGTGTTCCTGGAAATTGTTCTGTGAATATGGAAGTATAAGCAGTCTTTCCAGCCATATTGTAAACAAAATTTCGACCAATTTCAATGGTAGTGGAACTGAGCTATCATGGGCCATCTAAAACCACAATGTCTGACCTTGGTACTCAGTGAGATTCCCTTCCTGAGCTCTTTTTCTTAGGAAGATGGGCTAAGCTGTCCACTGAAAATGCATTCTCCACTGGCTATCAAAGGAGGCTAGGTTAGACCACGCAGCTGAAGTGTAGTTGGTTGAAGTAAAAGGAATCCCATCTCATGTGTTTTATTTTTGCAAAATTACATTTGAACATCTGTTTCATCTTGATACAATAAATACACATGAAAAAGTGCAAAAAAGTTGCAGGTTTGTTTATGTACCTCCTTCAGAAACTAGCATTTTGCTCATATTAAATCCTGTAAAAATTTTTGTGTGCTAGTTCTGAGTTTAGTTGTTATCAAGGTTCTTATACAAAGTACTTGAGTAGCTAAGCGCATAAGATCCAAAACATTTGGTTAAATTTTGTGTGATCATTTCTGACTAGGGACTCATGGTGAAGGCAATGAATAATGCATGCCACAGTTGCAGTGGTAATGTAGAAGCTTGGAGAGGACCATATTGGCTTTTCGAGTATATATTGTCACATTAAAATAATGGTCTGTGCTGTTTGCAAGCTTGGTATTCCGATAGAATAATTGCGCTGCTGACCAAGACTCCATAAACTCTCAAGTAACACCAGATCCACCTTTGTGAATCTCTTCATAGAGAAGCAGCTTTTATTTCACTTGTGAATACATAGATCTAAAGTCTAGTAACATGTGAAATAATGGTACAGGAATCTGCACTAGTCCTCTAAAGTGACTCTCTTTGCTAAAGAAGTTTTGATCTGTGGGTTGTCAATTTAAAACAACAAGTATTTAATGCTGTAGAGCAGAACTGAAATAGGTCATCCAAAATGATGGAAAATACAGTCGCATATGCACTTCATAAGTCATGTATACATAGACATGGAAACACACACAGTGGGGACATTTGTGCTATTTTGGTAGAATAGGAAAGGAAGAAAAAGTTGGTAACACCATTTATCAGCTCTGAGCTACAGATAAATTTTCCACTGCAAAAATTGAGATTACAGATGTTAGTAGGCACAAGCCTGCTATTTGCTTTTGTTTTTCTAAGATATACATATATACATGAAACAGCGCATAAAGCCATACAACTAGTCAGCATGCTGCTGACATTGTAAAGCTGGGGTATTCACCTGTCAGTCCTTTCATGTTATATTCTTTGTTTTCTCAGTGAAACTATTTCTGTGATTTAGAGCTGATGTATGGCAAAAGTTGGTAGGATTTTGTCTTTCCTGATTTCAAGTAAGATACATTTTAAGTTCTCAAATCTCCAAATGTCTGTGCACCAGTGTAACTGTATTTCAATGAATGACTAGGTCTAGTTAAAAACAGTAGTATATGAGTAGGTCCTAAATTACAGTTAAATTTATAAATTTCAATTCTGATTTGAAATTCAGATTTGAGATACTGGTCTAGAGAGCCATGAAAAATAATTTGGCAATTACTCCACTTTCAACTATGTCTTCTAAAATAGACTTATAAAATGCCACTTTCAAAATTGTTGTCTACAAAAATATTGCAGTGCCATATTATGTTACTGCCTAATCTAAGCCTCCTGTACTGAGAGAAGTAACAGATAAATACATTTTTGTTAGAACATCCATTAAATATTTGAATTAAAAGAAGATAGAATTTTATCTTTGAAGACACAGACTGTTAAAGTGTTTTTTCATTGTAATATGTAGTTCTCTGAATGCCAGAAGCATACCCTGGCCATGTGTTCACTCCTGTAAATTTCAAATTATTTGGGACAAATTTAATATATTAGCCATCTGTATGAACAACATGTGACATGGCTCCAACTATAGTCTGTATAATCCTATCATCTGTAATCACGTAATGATTATGATCATCATTTCAAAGGCAGAGTACAAGAAGAAGATAAATAACCATGTTTTAAAGATTCTCTAAGTTGCATATCATTCCAAAGAAATGGATATTTGTATTTAGTAAAGGCAATGAAATCAATCCTCTTTACTTCATCTTCAGAAAAGTCCTTATGAGGTAGGTTACTGTTTTATGAAGAGGAAAAGCTAGGAAAAAAAATTGATAATATGGTAGGAAGATGACTGAGACTGGCAGGAATTCCCCATTTCTAAGTCCTGGGCTTATTTCTTCCCAGTTTTTTTTTTTTTTTTTTCTCCTGCATAAGGCAGGTGTTTTTCTGTGCTTACAGGCTGTATCTGGGAGTTGTGTCACTGGAGTTTGACATAGCCATATCTATAAATTGGATCTGCAGCAGCTGTGCACACAAAGCATATCCTCTTCCTCAAAAGTGAAAATGGAGTTGCAATATAATTCAAAGACCATTAAGTATTCTGGAAGATGCCTTTGTAGACCAGGGGACATTAATTAGTATAGTGTCAAATGGTATAAAAATATCATGATGAAAATATTTTATTTCTGTGATATATCAGTGTTGTATCATTGCCAAAGAGACTTGTATAACAATATAAATGGTTTTTTAAGTGTTTGTTTCCATCCAGGGCTCTTTCAGCCCAGGCACTTCCTTTGTTCTAGCGGATGTACAAAGCACTGAGTGTTTTGTTTTCTGGACCAGATAGATTAGATAAAGTCTGAATTTCTGAACTTCACCTTCTAGGCACGCAACTTTCTTCTTTCCTCATGCACCTTAGAAGACAGATTACCCAGGACAGTATAAGTGCTTCTAAAAATGCAGATATCTTCTTTTGTCAAATTCGGCAAATAATAGAGATGACAATGGTGATTACTTTTGCAGGACTAAAGAACAGTCAACCGTATTCTAATTTAATCATAAAGAGGGTTAAACTTCTTGACAGTTATCATGACTGTTCTCTCAATGTCAGTCAAATTAAATTTTTTTCATTTGGCTGTGCATCTGACGATATATAGTGCTGGAATTTTTTTCTGACTTCCAAAGTCTGACCTTTCAGATTAGAACAATTGCCTTCAAGGAACAAGATTACACTCCCACTATTCACTTTTGCCAACATAATAGTCTTTAGTGGCTTAGTATATATTATAGGTGGAGCTGGTATTCAAGCCTATTGTTAAGATTTCCTGACACTTTTCATTAAAACCTCATGTTTCAGTTGCTGTAACTGGGTGAAGTTTTAACTATTTGGCCTGAAGTTTGATGTGCTTGGTCTCTGAATTAATTTTTAATATTACTTTTTTTCTTTTTCAGATTTTAGCAGACTTAGTTTGGTCTTTAAGAAAGCAGTCAAGAAAAGATAGTGCTCTTCAGAAAAAGAGATGAAAATGAAACAAATTGATTTACAAAATCATTTAGTGAAATTAACTAACATCTCTGTGGTCCAAAGGAAGAATCTGAATTTAAGCAGAGACATGGGTTCGAAGGGACACAGTATTTTTCAGAGTCACAGAAAGGTTGAGGGTGGAGGGGACCTCTGGAGGTCATCTAGGTCCAAGCCTCTGGTTCAAGTAGGACCATGTGGATCTGGTTACCCAGGACCATGTCCAGTCAGTTTTTAATATTTCCAAGGAAGGAGATGCTTTCTTGAAATTCCTAGTTGATTCCTAATTGATATTTGATTGACAAGGTATACCACCAGAACTTGGCACTAGTTTGTTCTCAGTGGACCTTTGTAGGAAGTGATTAAACCTTCCACACCATCCAGAATTTGAAGAAAAAGCAGGGCTCCTAAGGCCCTCCTAACTTATGTATTTGTAGGTGAGGGGTAGGTTCAACTTCATCCTTTCAACCTTTACATTGCATTTTTTAGTTATGTGATTACACTTTTTCATCTCCTTTGTTCAGGGAACCAAGCAGCAATGACTGCTTTGGATAAACAGTCTTCTGTGTTTGAGGTGCTGTTCATACAGAGACCACAGTTCTCAGTCTGGATGCACCTTACACTCCTGATCTGATGCTAGGAAGGAGTAGCACAGAGTGGACTCTTGTGGTAGGCAAATTAATTTCTAAATTATTGGGAAACTTTAACATCCCAAATTAGGAAGGTTTGATTTCACTGTTTTGGATTGTTTCATGATACCTTCATAATAAGCATTTGCTTAAACTTATGAAGAGACATAAATGTCAATACCTTAGTATATCAGCATGTAATACATTTTGTGTGGTTTGCATGAAGTCTTGTGAGTGATGAAATACACCTGGAGAATACAAGCAACCAGATTCTTTAGATTTGGTCAGTTTGCCTTTCCTTTAGAGTGTAAATCACAGGTGATTACTGGAGAGCTTCTTAATAAATAACATAATGAATGCTGAGAGTTTCAGAGAAGTAATCTCAGTATTAGTTCATTAAGGTGTATTCAGTGTACTGTTTGAGGTTGTTTTCAATTTAGATGAACAGTAATAGAGCAGAAGCATATTCTCTCAGAATCTGTTTGAAGTCGTTGAAGCTAATACTAAAACCAAAAGATCATTGCCCTTAAAATTGTATAAATGCTCATGCCCATAACTGATAAAGTGTTTAGGGTGAGTCCTAGGAAATGAAAGCTGTTGCTGCCATCTATAAAGCTACATTACACTGAGGCACTGAGTATAATTTGCTGGGTTTACATGTTTGCTGTTTCATATTAAAGTTGTTATAGTTTTACTATCAGCAAATTTCCAAGTTTGCAATATACATCCACAGTGGAAGTGTTTTGCTGTGTGCATGTCTTTGTGAGTGTGTACAAATATATAAAAGTAGTATTTCTGAATTCTGCAAGACTCTTTTGTAGACTGGCTTCAATGCACAGTGTTCATAAACAGAAAAAAACTTTTTGAAAAGTATTGGCAGCATGATGATGATAAAGGGAGAGTTTTGGAAGATTTTTTTGTGCTGCTGTGTAAGATTTCAGACAATCCCAAAGCAAGAAATGGTTTATGTTTTCTGGCTCTTTTCTCCTAATTGCAGATCCCTTGCCACCATCTCATTTGGAAATTAATAAGGACAAAACTACACTCACAAGCTTACAGGTTCAATGGAATCCTTCCCCAGGAAAAGTGGACATGTATAACCTAGTATTATTTGATCGTGATAATAAAAAGATAGAAGAAGTCTCCATACCAGGAAGAATTTCAAAAACAGAAAATACATTTTCCAGTCTGATTCCTGGGAATAAATACAACATTGTCCTCAGTGCCGTTGCTGGAAATAAGACTACCCCAGAACTTCACATAACTGGATCCACTGGTAGGACTTGATTTCCTGTAGTTCATCAAAGTAAAACCACTTAAAGTATTCTGCACTTCTGCGTTTTGAAATTAGCAAATGGGTATAATTCTTCTACGTGGCTTTATTTATTTATATATATGAGTATCTATTGATTGTAAGTAGAAATAAAATATGAATCTCTGACTAACATAAAGAAAGTTTGCTAAGAATAGTCTCATTTTTATTGTGTATTTGGGGTTGGGTTTTGAGTAACCCTAAAGAAACCAAACGTATTCCAAGAGTAAATCTATTCGATATTGCTGAAATAGTGGGATAACCATTAGGCTTCAAGTGTGTGTTCTTTTTATATCAACAGTGCCATCTCCTGTGGAAAAGATTCAGGTCAGTGTCAAGACAGACACTATCCATGTTTCGTGGTCTTCTGGCTCTGGGCATGTGGATCATTACAGGCTGCTGTTACTGGATAATCATATAACAGTTCATGAGATTCACCAGGAAGGTTCTCTGACCTCATACAGTTTTTCAGGACTTACAGCAGGCCATCTGTATAACCTCTCTATCATAACCCAGGCTGCAGGATTGGAGAGCAGCAGTTTTCAAACAGTCAGGACAGGTATGATTTCAGTATTCATCACAACAAAAGCTAAGGCCGTAACCTAATAGTATTATAGGGCATGTTTCAGAATAACAAATTATTCATATTCTAAGTTAGAGACACCATAAGCTTATTTAATTCCGTAAGTTACCACTGCAGGAAACTTAGAGGCTAAAATTAAAGTAGAAAAAGTGTGAAAGGGAAATGGAAAAAAAATGTTAAGTAGGTTAAGAACTTTAAATGGTGTTTTGGATTGTTTGGGGTTTTTGCTTGCCTAGTTGGTTTGTTTGATATGGGTTTTGTGGATTATTGGGAGTTTTTTCTTTTCACAAAAAAATATGGATTCACAGAACTGGAGTTTTGGAATAACTTTTTTTTTTAGGAACGTTTTTCAGGCTGTAGTTCTGTGGTCATAGAATTAATGATAAGATGACATCCTACTAGAGTCCAATGGTAAACCACTTACATAGGCAAAAAAAGGATCATGCTTTTGCTCTCCCTAATTTCTGGGAAGAGTAAGATGCAATTTCTTCTACAGAAATCTTACCGTGTAAACATAATGTAATATTAAGTGAAAACATTGTCGTGTCTAGGATGCACAGATGAGTGCTGCTGTCTGGGGTGTTCTGGGGATTATACTAATTTCATTTTATTTTTTCAGAAATTTTTTATTTCTTTATGTTGTGGGGTGAAAAAATACAAATTTCACAGGTATTGTTAGAGCATAAAAGCATTCCATATAGCTTGCAGCGTGGTCCTACATTTCAGTACCTACTGTGCCCCAGGCCTGAGAAATGAAGATACTGGAGGTGGCTATGCTTTTCTTTTGGTGGGTGGAGCATTTGAATAAAGGAGTCTTATTCAAATCCCTTATACACTGGTATAAATCAGGCATAGCTGCAGTAATGCTGTAGTGTCTACCAAAATGTATGCAGGCATCTCTTGTTCATAGGAGCATGTGCATGATCTGGTTTATGGTCAAAATGATGTGAGTGCAGACACAGCTAGAAGATCTTCCATTCCATGAAAAAAGAGTGGGCATCGTAATATGTGTCATTCTCAGAAGTGCAATGTCTTACACAGGGCAGGGTTCAGTTGCACTGTGACTAGACTTTGCCCTTTCACTTTTCAAGCAAAATCATTCATACTCCATCTCATATGACTATTCAAAATCAAAACTTAACTATGGGAGTTTTGGACGCAGCAGGACTTGTATGTTTTGTGGTGGATGTATTTTATTCTCTTTCTTATTTTCTTTTTTTAGCCCCAGCTGAAGTCTTAGATTTGATGGTGACTAACGATGGCAGCTTAGATATTTTAAAAGTTAAGTGGAGAAGACCTTCGGGATACTTCGATTTCTATAATATCACTCTGTCTCGTCGTGAATCAGTTAAAGAAGTCAAAACTTTGCCACCAGCAGACACAGAGGTGCAGTTTGACAAGCTAATTCCAGGACGTCTTTATCAGGTTACTGCCCGCACAATCAGTGGTGAGCTGTTCTCCGATCGGATGGCAACTGGCAGGACATGTAAGTCTTCTGCTTCAGTAGGAACATTGTAACTGATGCTATTTTTGCCCAACCTGGCCTTGTAGCAAATAAGTATAGGAGACAAAATTATTTAGATTCTGGGCAATATGTGATTAAGAGCACAAAACTGTTTCAGGAATACCCCCTGCTGACTCCCTGGCAAGTGCTAATCTGCCAGCAAAAAGCAGCTCCAGCATATTTTGTGAGCACGCAACAGTTGTGAATTTTTGTTGGACCTTACAGTTGAGTGAGTGTTACAAAACTTGCATACTACTGCACTTCTGACCAACTTTGTTATCTTGAATTCAGCTCAGCATACTACATAAACTGAGTTACGTTTTGGGGAAGTGTGCATGTAGTCAAATTATTAACAATTTTTAAAGTAATTCTGCAAGGTCTAGTCTTACTCCTTCCAGACGCAAATCTACAAACCAGAAAAGATTACATCTTGGATTTCTTTACTATAAACAGCATTGATTAATAAAGGCATGTGGCAGCTGGGATAGAGCCAAATTATGAGCAAAAGTTAGATGGTTAAAAGTGTCTAACTCAGTGAAGAATGCATGCATAAATTTCTTGTGGACTCGGAGCCAAAAGGTAGAAAATGTGTGCATAAGAGAGCAGAGTATTAATTTTAGAAAATATTTATTGTCTACAGCTAAATGTCTCATGTGAAAGTCACATCCTTGGCATACGTAGCTGATACCTCATTCTCAGTGCAGGTTGGAGGAGCCCTAGAAGTCTTTCATGCCCAGAAAGTACAAAGCTGGACTAATTTAATTGCATGTCTGTTTTGTTTTTTTAGCCTACCATTAAAGTCCTTTGAGATTACCACTTCAATCTAAAGGGAGAACTTCAGGCCCTCACTCAACACCACTGATCCCCAGCTTTGTGACCTAGACCCAGTGCTTTCAAAGTTGCAGATTAGAAGTCCTAGTTCCAAGGATGCTGATCATATGCAATTCCATAGACATCAAGAGCTTTGAAAACAGTCACTTCATCAGAAGCTCTGTGGAGTAAAGATAAATTTGTAAGCCCAGAATGTCAGGTCTACAGATGCTGAAGGGATTAGACTCTTAGGGTTCCTCTGTAATTCATGGAGAGCGCCAGGTGCCCAAGAACATAATAGACATTGCTGTGTACTGAGAGGGTGCCTACAGCAGCAGAACCAGCCAGGAACTCTTGTAGTAAGAAATATGGGCATCTCAGAGACTGAAACGTCACGCCATTAAGGTGTAATGGTGTCCAGCCAGCCTGACAAGGCTGAACTTCATCTGTTATGATGTAAATTCATCTGTGCTTCCTAACTATACACTGTGTGCTTTTATCCACTCACTCAGAAATTGAAATACATTTCCCATATTCATTGGCATATGGGAGTTCTAGGTCTGATATACAGCTATGCCCATGGGAAATGAAACTGGTGAGTATTTTGCGATGCTGGTAGAGAGGTTTCAATTTTGTGCTAGATATTGAGCAATTAAATATTAACTAAGCTAGATAAAGCATAAGAGCATGATGCTAGCTTTGTAGTTTACAATTAATACTTATGGATGGCCTCAGGGCTCCAATGCTGATCTCTGAGTATCTTAATACGATGCTTACAGGTATCCTGTCCAAAGGGTCTCCATCTGTCTTGTAGTCTCTGCTTGGTCTGGCTAATATTTAATTACTCCATGCAAATCGGAAAATCTTCAGTGGTCCAATGTGACCTGCAGAAGTATAGAGTGAGAAGGTTAGGCATGTAAATTCAGGGTCCTTGAAGTAATGGAGTAGATGCTTTAATGGACAACTGTCTGAACCTTGGTGCCTTATATAGCTGGGAGGAATGGGGGCATACAAGGTGGAAGAAGCTGTTTCTGTGAAAAAAGGCATTAGACTTTGCATTTCTGCTGCTGATACCAGAATTGAGCCGATAGAGATTGAAGTTTCAACTTTAGCAGTGAAAATTTGATTGACAGTTTCTAAGTGAGCTTAAGTGCAGGAAACAGGAAACCTGACTGAAAACTTTAAGATGCATCCAAGCATCGTACAGGGAAGATTTTGCCTGCCCTAAGAGGGGTTGCCCAGGAGAAGAAGTGGGTGGTTTGTGTGGGGAAGAGTAAAAAATGTCTTTAAAATGAAAGCCAGCCTTTGCAACAAGATAACTAACATTGCTCTAGCTGATCCAAGTACTTGTGCAATAGCTCTGCTGTGAGACAGGTTTTGCCAGTACATTTACGTCCCACTTCAGAACTGCTTTTTTGCTTTCTCCAGTTCCCCAGAAAGTTTTGGAGCTGCAGGCAGATGCTGGCGGCTGGCCGCGGTCTCTGCGAGTGAGCTGGGTGCCCCCTGCGGGAGACTGGGAGAGGTACCACCTGCTCCTGTGGAACCGCTCGGCCCTGGTGCTCAACACCACCCTCGGGAAGAACACCACCGAGTACCTCATCCGTGATGCGGGCCTCATCCCAGGGAGGGAGTACGGTGTGGAAGTCATTGTGGAGAGCGGTGATTTGCAGAGCAATGCGAGTTGCACGGGGAGAACAGGTCAGCATGCTCGTCCAGGCACTGCTAGCATGCAAAGTGTTTAGCTCTGTGAACAATGAAAGAGTACTTGGGAATCCACAAATTAATTTCATTACTAATACAGTAAAAAGGAGCTCCCTTGTAAACTACAGAAATAATTTTAGAAGTTCTGTGAAAACTTTTAGGATCACTTTTGTAGTAAATGTTTTGTTAGTGAAAGCTGTGAGAACTATATCACGATTCTGTCATGACTCAGGTGTTATATTACATTTTCATTTCACTGCTATATTTTGTAGCTGATTGTAGGGCGCCCTACAAAGGTATTAAAGAAAGCACTATAGGCCTTCCTGTATTGTTCATCAGTATGTTTCTTTGCCAGCCTGTGTAAAGAATATTAACCATGTGGCTAAGGTGTATCTTGGTATGGCTGTCCATAATATCCCAGCTCTTGTTTTTGTGCTCCATGAAGAAAATGGATTAGCCTGTTCAAGTCTGTGTTTCCAATGGAAATCTATATACACTGCAGGGACATGACTGGAATTTTTTTGCAGTGTATTAGTCAAAGCCACATCTGATTTACTTCAAACTTTAAAAATAATTCCTATATAATTGTTAGAATTTCTGCTCAGTGAATGCAGAATGCAGAATAAGTGAAATTCAGAAGAAAGGAAGACTTGGAGTAGGAATAACAGACAAAGCTCAAGTCTAACCCTTATCTCACTGAAGAACGTGAGATAGGACAGGGCCATTCTACTTTATCTTCACCCTTCCTGAGGCCTACCTTTTCTACTATACCCTTACCTTTCATTCCCTGAGAACTTAATTTTTTAAATTTTGCACAACAGCAAGACCAGTAGAACCCACAGAACTGAAGCTTTCTCTGACTTGTAGCAAACTTGGTTAGAGCAAGATACATTCTCATCTTCCTTACTTTGACCTATGTTGCAAGTAATTTAAGTTTATGGGGTTTCTTTTAATTGACTCATCTAAGCAATTAAATTAGGCTCAAGTTATTTTAGAGGTCTTTTCCAACCAAAGTGATTCTATGATTCTGTGGTTAGAACATGGTCCTTTAAATAATATCCAGCAGTGGGTGTATCATGACTGTTTGACTCACAGTGCATTATTATGAAGTGCATAATGTGTCTGTTGTGAAGTATAGGTGTTAGGCCATGTTGTGACTCGGTTTTCTCTTACATTAACCCACAGACTTGGAAAGTGAGTTTTATTTCAATGTGTCAGAGACAAAAATAATTCAGGGACTATATTAGGCAAGACAGGCTTGCTGGGTATGCAGGCACACACACACACACACATGAGCACACAGAGAAATTCACTGATGGAATTGTTTCTTTTATGCCACTGCAACTCCCAACTTGACTGAGGTATAAACCAAAGCAAAATCAATGTCACTCTGACCCTATAATTTGCATCCTTGTTTGTTAGAAGTACATTGGTGCAGATCTGAGTTATGGTAGAAATGTCTTATATCCCTGTTCAGCACCCAGAGTTCAAGAGGAAGTTCACTGACTTCCCTGCTTTTCTATTTGCACTAAAATATATATCCTGATGTAAGTTTAAACCTAAGCATTACAGCCATACTGCATTGCTGAAGTCTGCTGCTAACAGTCCTTTACTGGAAGAGGGGCACAAATACTAAATTTGTAAGAATGGCTTCCTAGAGAAAGGTAAAGACTCCCCTCTTGATTTCAGATACTCTGTTGCTGTCCCATTTCTGTCTTACAGAACACATTTCTTGCAATAGCCTGAGATAGGGCATGTGTGCCTCACTGCACAGTCCTGTTCTCGTTTTGATATCTGTGTGCTTTTCCAGCTCCAGAGCCTGTTCTTCAGCTCCGTGTGAAGCATGCCAATGAATCTTCACTTAGTGTCATGTGGATGACCCCTGTTGCAGAATGGGACAGCTATGTAGTTTCCCTGGGAGTCAGTAATCTCCCTATTGTAAAAAAGGAACTTGCAAAAGAAGCTAAGGAATTCACTTTCACTGGCTTGGTACCTGGAAGGAAATACACAGCTACCATTGCTACCATTAGTGGGACTTTAAGCAACTGGACTTCAGTAGAAGGAAGAACAGGTATAATCTTGTCAAACTGTTTTAATCTTTACTTCTGTTAACCATTAACCATTAACAATTTTTTTTTTGCTTTGTAGTGAACGGAATTAATTCAGTGTCTAAATCTCAAAAGTCTTGATCTTATGTTTGTTTCCTCAGTAAAAAAGTTACATGTCTGAGTTTCTCATTTCTGACTGTCAGTTATCTTGCTGTATTTATTTGAGATTTTTGGGAAATAGATGTGTAATTCCTGGCAAAACTGTTTTATGAATTATTATGTCACATCTAATCAATCTACATTAGCACAAGATTCCATATAATAAGAACCATTTTCACTGTCTGTTTTCAGGAGGGTCACTTCCTTAATACAAACCATTCATCATCTGGGAAAAAGAGATATATCACCACACAGGAAAATGTTACTTTAGGGGGAATATTCCAAGGTTGACAGACACAAAATATATGTGACCTTGAAGATGTATTTTGAATCTTTTTGCTCTTCTGAATCCAGAATATGTACTTGTTACTGAGGATGATGACTGTGTCACAAGGAAGATCCCATTCTCATCCCTGGCTAATTTTGTGTTCAGGTGCAATTTTTAAGCCATACAGGCTGCTTTACTCTGCTTAAGCACTGAGTTAAGCATTCTCTAGTGCAAGCAAAGTTTTAAAATGTAGCTCTGGCCTTGCACAGCACAGGGAAAAACAAGCTGCTTGTGTCTGAATCTAAGCATGCCTAGGATTGATGATGATCCTTACTTAAATTTTATAACTCCTTCCAAGGCCTGAGAGGTTTAACTTATACTTTCATTTCTCTTTGATGTTATTAGATAGCTGGAAGTTCACTTCCATCTGACTTACATCCCTTTAAGGGACCTATTCAGACATAAAGGTCCCACTTCACTAGTATGAGTCAATGCTTGAAAACCCATCAGGCACTGATTGTGTGTCAATATTACACTCAAAGTGAGTTATAAAGAACAAACATAACTTAGCTTGATCATAGGTTTTAATAAGTGTTCAAAACCTCTGAATCTTCCGTGCAGCAGGACAGCTTACTAGGCTTGAGAAATATTGCTGTAAACATGACAGAAGTAGGTCTTACTTCCATCCCAGACTGGTCAGGGTCCAGTGAAACCTGCAGTGGTCACTGAAAGAGAATTTAGCATAGAAATGTGACACTTCAGTGTCTTGTTGGAGCTAACTATGTTATGAGAACATTATAAAACAGGAAGGATTTTTGATTGTGTTTTATGTCAACTCTCCTTTTTCTTCAGCTATGTGACTAGCTTTCTAGCTTTTGTTAATGATTACTAAACCAGTACTATGTGTGCAAAAAGGTTGATATAAAACAAGAGTGGAAGAGCGCATTCACATTTTATAAAGTTAAAGTATTCTTTATTTTAGTTGTGCTTGGTCATATAAACAGAAATCTTCAGAAGTAATTGTATTTCCTTGCTTTGACCAAATATTGTCAAACCAAATAAAAGAAGAGGATTTGGGGTAAAATTTGTGCTACATATTACATTCCTTTGTTATTTATTTATCCTTTTTGATCTGGCTAAGTTCATGAGCTTATGCTTAGATAAATGTTACGTTTGTTTAACAATTCATCTTTTGATGCCATAGAAGTTCTTATCCTGCAGATCTTCTGACATAAATGTTAAACCATAACCATCCATCTCAGTTATACCCAAAATGAAAGGGTCTGACACAGTATCATGACTTGCCTGAGGTATTCTTCAAACAAGTTTGTTATTTATTAGAAATGAAAGAGTGGGAATGGGGGAGAAAAGGGAAAATGAAAGACACACACTATATTTGAATTAATCATCAAAAACCCCTGAGTGATTTCCTATACTGATGGCTTTTGTTTAATGGTATTTATAAAATGCCATCACTTTCAGTTCCTCGATCTTGAATTATTTTCATCTGACTGAGAAAGGTTGTGCTTAAGGCTGAAAGAGCTTTCTGTGCCTTAGTTAGTTTCCCATAGACCACATCCCAGACAGGAAGCAGTCCCCAGTTAAAGTATTTTTAGTCCTGTTGAGTCTG
Organism: Bombycilla garrulus; assembly: GCA_013400315.1. Taxonomy (NCBI): domain Eukaryota; kingdom Metazoa; phylum Chordata; class Aves; order Passeriformes; family Bombycillidae; genus Bombycilla; species Bombycilla garrulus. The sequence continues at coordinate 160,152 of VXBU01005291.1, forward strand.
GCTGCAAATTGGAATGTTCTTTTGATGCACTTCCTCAGTGTGACTAAACTTGTGTTCTTTGGGGGATTCTGTTTTGTTTTATTTTGTTTCTCCTCAGTAACAGTATGACAATTTCCTTTTCAGTGCCAGCCCAAGTGGCAGGCCTGACTGTGGCAAGTCAGGGATCAACCAACAGCTTGTTCACCAACTGGACAAGAGCACCGGGAGATGCAGACTCATACCAAGTGCTGCTGATTCACGAGAATGTTGTCATTAAAAATGAAACTGTTCCCAGTGAAACCAACAGATATCACTTCTATTCCCTGAAACCTGGAGGACTCTATTCAGTTGTTGTCACCACTGTCAGTGGAGGGATATCTTCTAGGCAAAAGATTGAAGAGGAAAGGACAGGTAAAAAAGAGAATAGTCCAGCATGCTTTTTGGTACTTCTTAAAAGCTGAATTTATCTAAGAGAATGGTCTTGTAATTAAGCCACTGTACTGAGAATTCAGAAAAACAGGATTTCCATCCATGTAGTTCCATATGTGCACACTGTCTGTCCAGATTTGTGTAAATATAGCTTTAGAGACTGAACTGTTCTAATTGCAGTGGGAACGCTACAGCAGGATCACACTGTAATAAAGACAAAAATATGCCCTGAGAGTATTGAATAACTGTGCTGGGCAAATCACTTATTGGAAAGGACTTTCTTGTTCCATTGGCTATGTGGTGGTTTAGGATGATTGCTCCTTACTCTTATGTGTGCCAAGAACCTGCCTGAAGGTGTTGGGGTGAATTTGTGTCTCAGTTTCTCACAACCTATTCTTTTTCTTTAATCCAGCATCAAAGAATATCTACCAGGGATAGTTAGTTATTACGAAGTCCTTCTGTACTTTACAGAACAAAATTTACTGTTGCATCAGCTTCTTTAGATTTAAAGAGTCATGAAATGTAATATCAGTTCTGTGAGTATTTAGAGGAAAAATTTGGCAACATACTGCAATTTCACCAGTTATGTGAATTTTGCAAAGACCAGGCATTCTGCAGTTTTAAGCAATGTTCTCCTTGAAAACTATTTTCATGTGAAAAGGCAAAACAAACCTGAAAAAGAAATTGGAGAAGAATAATACCTAAAAGGCTTAAAATAGATAAGCATATTCTATAAAGTCTGGGGAGTTTGATTCTAACAGGTGTTGGCCAGCCCCTCTGCTGAGATAAGTAAGTTCAGTGCAGCAGAGTCCAGTGAAAATGTGGAAGTTCATTACATATAAGTGCTGCCCCTGTAATAACTGAGAGTTATGTTCCTGAGTGATGTTAGTTCTGTCAATGCAGAGCCTTTGAGCTCACCTTGCTGCCTTGAAAAACAAGTGGCATTCATGTTTTGTCCACTAGATGTCAGAGAACCGACTGGAAATGAAACATTCACCTCTGGGCCTCAGTGTCTTACCAGCCCCACCAATTATTGCTGTTAACTGAGGAATGGCAATTTGAGAGGATAACTCAGCTTCTGGGATTTTCAAGTGCCGGGATCAGGCCACCAAGGACAATTTCCTTCAGCGTATTTAAAAATGCAGATGAATGTTCCTGAGACGCAGTCAGTACAGAACTTCTCAGGACTCCCAGATTGCTTATTTTGCAGGGGATGGCATCCCAGGGATTCTCACAACAATAAGAATTGGCTAGTTAATGGGGTTTTTTTTGTTTTTTTCCTCTTTGTTGCACAGTTCCTTCCAGTGTGACTGGAGTAACAGTACATAACTCAGGTCGGAGTGACTATCTTCATGTTTCTTGGCTGCCAGCTTCTGGAGATGTAGACAATTATTTGGTAACGCTCTCCCATGATGACAAGATTGTTCAGACTCTCACCATTCCCAAATCACTTACTGAATGCTCCTTCAGTAGCCTTACTCCTGGGACACTTTATGATGTGATGATAACCACAAGGACTGGAAAGTATGAAAACTATTCCCTCAGCCGGGAACGAACAGGTAAAGAGAGGCTCTGGGCAAGTACAGTCACCGTAACCATTGTTGTGTTGGTAATTGCTAATGTGTAGCCATTACCAATGATTTATCAATATCTGACCAAACTGGGGTAGATGAGTAGGGGTTGGAGGATCAAACCATAAAATTACAGCTTTATAGACTTAGTTTTATTCTTATGCCCCCACTGCTGCTTTATTTCCTGCAAAAGTACTTTAGCATGAATAAAAGTCATGTCAGTTCTTATGAGTGAAGTCATGTGTCAGTTTTGGCTCAAATATGTTGTCCTACTCTTAATGCCTCTGCCTGGCCCTTCAAGTATATCCTGCAGAGCATCTTCTCAGAAAGTTACTCAGGCACTGAAAGAACAGAATAGGATAGGCTAATTAGTAAAATATTAGTGAGGTATCACAATAATGAGTAACACCTATGTCATTGGTTTTGGTAATGTAACGCACATGTCTATGGTTTTGGTCATGCAATTTTCAAGCATAATACAACAAGACTAGGGAAATCGCAGAAAAGGATTGCAATAATGATGGAAAGCCTTTTAAAAGTTCCTCAAAAATTGAAAAAACTAAGACTTTACACTTTCTAGTGTTAAAACAGTAGAATACAAGAGAGATTGTAAGGCATGTTAAAATAACAGAGTATCAAGTTAGTGCAATTTTAGTCTTCTCATGATCTAAGTGAAAATTCAAGGAACAGCCACTAAAGGACGAGAACCAAATTTTGGATCAGTGTTTGTCTGTGGAACACTACTCCTACAAAAACGGAGAAGTTCCGTAAGACCAAAAATTAGAAAAGCAAACCATTGTATTGTCATAAGATGTAAAGCAGCCTGGAAACTGCAGGTACTATTTTATTGCTTAAATCACATTGTTGTCTTTTCGCAACTTCCTCACAAAACTCTGGTAAACTACCACAAATATAGTTCTCTACCACAACTCTGGTTACTTCAGGAAGTTATTGCTTTCTGAATCTTTAACTGGGGTTTTTTTTCTTTCAGTTCCTTCAAGTGTCCAGGGACTGACTGTCAGCAATTCAGCCAGAAGTGACTACTTGAAGGTCTCTTGGTTACATGCGTCTGGATATTTCGATAATTATGAAGTGATCATTAGGAACAACAATGATTTCATCCAAACAAGAAGTGTTCCGAAGGATGAAAATAAATGTGTGTTCACCAGTCTGGTCCCAGGGAGGCAGTACAGTGTCACGGTCAGCACAAAGAGTGGGAAATATGAAACTAGTGAAAGAGTCTATGGCAGAACAAGTAAGTAAGCACCCTGGAAATATTCTGAGACACCTTAGGGTATTTTTTTTCATTTACCATACCCAGGAACAAAAATCTCATATGATTTTACATAGAATGTTGACTATGACTCTAATACACATTCATATGACATGAATGTGTATTATTCCAAATCTAGAAGCCAGTATTTAGTTTATGACCAGTGTTTTAGTTACAAACAAACAAAAAGTGAAATAAGAGATCTGTGCTGTTAAATTGGAAAGCAAATCTTGAAACATGGAAAGCCAAAACCCGGTGGTATAGTTTTCCACGTGAATTTAGTATTTATAATTAAATTATGCCAGAATATACTAAACAGTTTTTTTCTGGTCATGGAAATTGTATAGGAAAGAACATAGACTAGACCTCACTCTATTTAAACTACCCCAAGCTCTGGAACTGGAGAGCATGGGGCAAGAGTCGAGAGTGGTAAGGTGGCTGGTTGGGAGCCAGCAGGGATCTGGGTGCAATCTTCACCTAGCACCATCTCTGAGTTAAGGAGCCATGCTGAGAAACTCAGTTTATCAACAAAGTTGTAGCATATAACTCAAAAATAATTCACCTATGTCTGGCACAAGTTGGAAACTGCATTGTGGTGCTGCGTCACACAGATGGATTGCCTTGGCTTGGCATTAGCTCAGGCCTCTTTTCTCATGCAGATCTTGCATGAGTTTTTGTTGGCTAGGTAAACTCCCTGCAGGCTGCATTATTATTTATTTATTTATTATTTTTATGCTGATAGATTGTGGATTTCTGTTCTGAAACGGGACCTTCCAGTGCTAAATGGGGTGCAAACTACCCAAATAAGTGCAATCTACTGCTTTTTCTAGGGAACTGAATGAAAAATTGTAGCTCAGAAGCATGGCTTCAGAGATGCTAGCTTTGCTGCGATCTGACAATATCTCCTTGGACCAGGTGTTATGAGCCTTCGGAGCTTCCATCCCTGTTTGGATTTTTGTTTTACAAGTGCCCAGTGGCTTAAAATAAGTGGGATTGGCACCTTGGGTGATGTTGGAAACAAAAAGTTTATTAACTTACAAAATAACAAACTCTCTACTGAGAAAAAGCCATGCCAGAGACTGCAAGGTCCTTGTCTCTGCCAAAACACTCCCAGAAATGCCACGAGGTCTTTTGTCCAGTGCTTTTTATCATTGATGGCTCAGGCCGGGCTTTGGCATTCGTCCAGTCCAGATAGCTCCAGGGGTGAGGTGGTGTTCAGGGGGTCCAATGAGGTGTCCCGGTTCAGAAGACTTACAGACTGGGAACAAAAGCTTGGGTTTCTTCACCTTTTATGGGGGACAAAGAGCACTTTACATTTCTTCTTGGTCCAGGCACTCTGCCTGTGGGGGGTGCACTGTTATCTGTTAATAAGTACTGATAAGTTTCCCATCTTTCTTCTCACCTCTTCAGTGCCAGAGTCAGTGAAGGAACTGACTCTTAGTAACAGGAGCACTGAAGATCTGCAGGTAACTTGGTCAAAGGCTGAGGGGGATGTTGATAAGTATGAGATTCAGCTCCTCTTCAATGATATGAAGATCTTCCCACCCATTTTCCTTCGAAACACCATTCAGGAGTATTGGTTCACAGCTCTGACTCCAGGACGTCTGTACAAAATTCTTGTTTTGACCATCAGTGGAGATGCACAGCGTGCTACTTTCATAGAAGGCCTGACAAGTAAGAAATAATTTGGTATTTAAAATGTGTTTAGGCTTTTCTAGAATGAAGCAGTGAAAATCAAGGGTGAGCCATGATTATATTCAAGCTCCTGTAACACTGGCTCAGAGTCAGCAGATCTCATAGAGAATCACACTAGTACTTCAGCCAACTTGTGACCCATGCTTAATAAAAAAGTTTATTAATATTTACTAATATTTGATTGTTGGCAGATAATCTGATTTGTCACATGGTAATTATATTGAGATGTCAGCATTTAGGTTTCTGTTAGTTCCATGCACGCCAGTTGCTTGCTTAGTGTCTCTAGCTAAATCACTTACCTATTTTACACCTCTGTTTACTTACCTGAAGTGAATGATTGAGATAATAATGCCAAAATGGCTAACTAACTGAGGGTACCTAAGAAGCTTCGATTTTTTGAGGTGTTTTTAAAGCAGAGAGAGGTTACACACAGAATTGCTTATCTAAAATGGCATAATCTCACACAAATGTTTACAAATTTACTTGTGTTTACCCATGAATGACATTACTTGTACCTGTAAATGGTCTTTCTCTTTTGAATAATTTCTTTGTGGCTATAAAATAGGTAGAAATTAGGAAGCCTAAGTCAAACAGGAAATTTTTGAGCAGTTGCCCTGTTCTTTTCCAGTTCCAAGCAAGGTCCGAAACATACATGTGTCACCTAACGGCATGACAAACAGCCTGAAAGTGAGCTGGACCCCTGGAGGTGGAGATGTTGATTCCTACACAGTGACTATATTTCAGCAAAACCATCAGCTTGATTCCCAGAGCGTCTCCAAACACATCTCTGAGCACGTGTTTCACAAGTTGGAAGCTGGGGAGCAGTACTGGGTGGTGGTACAGTCTAACAGTGGCAACTTGAACAACAGCTTACCAGCTTTTGGGAGAACAAGTATGTTTCTCTTGAGACAATGAGAAAGTTGCATTATATCTTCCCAGAGACTGACCCTTGTTTAATTATGTTTATGAATGTACCATAGGGCATGGGGACATTCAGACTCATGGGAAACTTTTATCTCAAAGCATGAGTCATGATGTAGGCATGGGTCTTTTAATACCAGTGAGATGTGTCATTTCAGTATTTTTACCTGGGTGAACGTACATGGAATTCTAGTTCAGCTCAGTGTCTTCCTTCGTTGCATGAATGCAGTTCCATCCCTCTCATTTCCTATGCCTGTACGCATCTGACACATACATCCACTCCATGTAGTCAAGTATTGTGTTCTAGCAGAGCTTATTGCATGGTCAAAACTTGTTAGACAACATATTGTCCCAGTATCCAGGGTGTCAGAACATAGAAAACAATGCAATACCTTGTTTTTAATCTGTCCTCTCTCTTTAGCACCTGCATTTGTTATCTGTGGCCTTGACTTTTGTGCAGCAGCTGCTGGCTAACATTTTCTATTACTATTTTGCACCAATTTACCACTCCTTTATTTTTCAAATTTCTTTCTTAACTGTTTCAATCAGTTCATTTCACTCTCCTTCTCCATCTTTTCATGATAGTCTATATATATCTGTTGCTTCTCCATTCCTGGTTCAGATATTTGTGATGCTCTGTAACTTCATCTGTTTGTATTCATGTCTAGGAATTATTTATTTGCATAAACATATGCACAGACATTTCTTTTCCCAGTGAACCTGAAAAAATATAAAGTTATGTTCTATTAATTACTTTATTCAGATTTGTGTATTGAATGGTTTGTACTTCACCTGGTAATATCCTGTCTCTAATTATTGCTTCCAGTTCCAGCCTCTGTCCAGGAATTATTAGCCCATCATGCTTACAGCAGTCATTCCTTGTTAGTAACCTGGCAGAAAGCTCCTGGTGTAGCCGAAAGATATGACATTCTGCTCTTGAACGAGCAAGGAATCCTCCTGAGTAACAAATCAGAGCCAGCTACTGCCAAACAGCACAAATTTGAAGATTTACTAGCTGGCAAAAAGTATAAAATACAAGTTTTGACAGTCAGTGGTGGACTCTTCAGTAAACCTGCAGAAACTATTGGCCGAACAGGTAATCAGAACATCTTGGTTTACATGTACTTCCCTCAGTCAGATATGATTAAATACATGAACCGTTTGTATATCTTGAGTCTGCAAAGATTCTGGTAAAGTATAGACTCTGGATGTTTATGCATTATTTTTCCCGATACGTGCTTTGTATGTGAAATTTATTATCATAATAATGTGACCATGATTCATAATAAGGTTATTAAACCAAAATGCTGAATGCTTTCCTCTGTCTTTTGTGGAAATACCTGAATATTGTATTGTTATCAAGTTTTTAATTCACGGTTTCAAGGTTTTTAGTGCAGGATTTGATGTGAATACACACTTCTAAACTCAAGGCCAAGTCTTGCTTGCAATCTTTACTAATTTAAAGCTTCTTGTAGGAGCTAATGGACAGTTCTGTTTGAACACAGTCTAGAGAATCAGGCCTTCTGAGAAATAAAAATATTGTATTGGAGAAACTCAGTGGCATTTAATAAATCCTTTTCCCTTGTTTCTGACGGTTGTTGTTGACATTACTTAGCTACTTTGGCTTAATTGAAATGTTTTACAGCCCTGAGTTTATTAAAGGTTCAGCTTAGTGCCTAGACTGTAATATTTACTCTTACATTTATCCTTCTTTTCAGTTCCAGCAGCTGTTACAAATCTGAAAGTCACAGAGAACACCACTGACAGACTGTCCTTCAGCTGGACCACCTCTCAAGGGGAGCTTGATTCATATGACATCTTCCTATACAATCCAGACAAGTCCCTTCATGACAGGATTTCAGGAGAGCAGCATCTCCAGCAGTGTTCGTTCCAGAACCTGCATCAAGGGAGGATGTATCGAATGGTGATTGTTACACACAGTGGAGACCTCACTAACGAGTCATCTGTCTATGGAAGAACAGGCAAGAACATCTAAGAAAACCATCTATCTCCACTGTGGTGCTCCTGGGGGACACCAGTGAGCTGGTCTGAGTCTGATGCTCATACTAGATTAGAGCAACTATTAGAACTATCAAAATCATCTGTAATATGTAGAAGCATTAGATATATAAAAAGATAAATTCTGATTGTTGTAGTTACAGCAGGAAAAATGAAGTGAAGAACCCTACAACAGTTCCCAGAAGCTCATGTCAGAAGAAGGACATCCCAGTGTATGCTCCTTAAGCAGGATGGCTGTCTCCCATCCTGAAAACAATACTGGCCTGAGTGGAAAGGGCAAAAAGGCAAAGCAAGTAGGGTTAATGGGATAGACAGTCTACCAGTGAAATAAAACTTGTTTCCCATGGGAAGCTCTGGCTGCAGCTCTGTGTTTGTTCAGCCACATTGTGGGAAGCAGAGTTTTCTAAGCAGCTCTGACATTCTGTGAAGCCTTTCTTTATTTCCCTGCATTGCCATATAGGAACCCATCTGTGGGACTACGTCTGCACAGTGGTTTCTTCATCTACCTCAGAAATGGGTGTTTCCAAATACTGACAAGGAAAAAGCTGCTTAACATTTGCAAAACTATGCATTATAAACATTGCAATCTCTGTTCATAACAGTGGCAGTTAAAAATAATAAAGGGACCTACTGGGATATTTTTTTCTGCTTTTTCAGCCAGCTCTGGTGGCTGTCTAGTTTATAAAATGACTGTCATTACAGGACAAGTACAAGGTCTGCTTGACCTTTTTGCTTCTTCTCACCCAAAGGATGTTCTACATAAAGTAATATTCATTCCTCCTCTTTTCAGTACCAGCCCCAGTTGTTGGTCTCAAGGCATCCAACCGAAACATGACAGACAGTCTGTGGTTCACTTGGGGTCCAGCAGCAGGAGATGTTGACTTCTATGAGCTGAATCTTTACAACCCAAATGGGACGCAGAAAGAAACAGAGCAAAGTAAAAACCTGGAAGAATGGCATTTCCAGGGGCTCATTCCTGGCAGAAAGTACACTTTGGTTGTGGTGACGCACAGTGGTGACCTGACCAACACAGCAAATGCTGAAGGAAGAACAGGTATGGGATTTTTTTTTTAGTGCCATCTATTTGAATTCATTAATTCACATTTATGCAACAGCCGTATTCTGAGGGAGGATTTATCGTAGGAGTCATTGAAGGTATAAAGATGAAGGATAACCTTAAGAGCATTAAACCAATGGAATGTGAAAGAAAAGCAATCAGCACTGTTTTTCTTTCAAAGGCTCAAGAATATGTTATAACTGTGAAAGTCACATCATCAGCACAGGTGCAGTAACTGGCTATATATACAAGTTAATACAAACTACTTTGTGATGCATGAAGAAAATTATGCATGCTTCATTTTATTTGCCTTGTATAAAAAATGTTAAGAATCTCTTTTTCTTCTCTCCTTTTTTACCACTTTCTGCCTAGCACCCAGCCCTCCTAACACTGTGTCATTTACTGATGTTGCAAACACTTCTTTATCAATCACTTGGCTGGGTCCTCCAGACTGGACAGACTATGATGATTTTGAGGTGCAGTGGCTTCCAAAGGATCCTCTCACAGTGTTCAATCCTTACAGCAGCAGCAAGTCTAAAGTACGCATAATCTATGGCCTGCGACCAGGGAGACTCTATGAGTTCAGTGTCAGAACTGTCAGTGGCGACAGCTGGAAGACATACAGTCAGTCACAGTCTGCAAGTGTGAGAACAAGTAAGTAAAATTTTCTATTGCACCCTAAAACTCAGCTGAAGAAGATGCAAAACTGTAAAATATTACCAATTCCTTATGCAATCAGTAATTTCCATTAATAAATTCATGAATGACAGTGATGAATTCAGCTAGATTCTAAGCCCTTGCTGTGTGCAAGGTCAGCTGTTTACAGACTGATAATGGATATAAATTTATAATCTTCATATCTAGAGTCAAGCTGTTTGGTTGCAGAGCCTGAATCAATCAGTTTCAGGGGTAAAATAAGGCTGAATATCCAAACTTACCTGATGATAGTTTATTGAAATAATCATGGTTCTGAATGATAAGACAAGAAAGGATGAAAGAAACTGTGCTGTACTAGATTTGAAACTGGAATCGGTGTTTCACTGGTCTGCATTTCTGCCCATGTCTGTGAATCTGTTTCACCTCTAGCTGTCTCTAGCAACCTCAGTAACAGGCTGATTTGAAAAAGTGACATGAAATTTTAAAAATAACTGAATTGTGGCAAATCCTCATGTTATTTGGGATGGAATTAAGCTATAAATTGACATCCATGTTTAGTAAGCTATATAGCTCTTTAATACAGCATAATAATAAAAATTTCACTTACACTTAATAACTTGAATGTAGATACCTGCCATCCGAGAGTGAAATCCTGTCTTTGTTACATGTTATGTGATATAAATAGTGCTCCCATATTACATGGATGAAGCATATTTCTGTGTTATGTTTTAGTAATATGGACACCTCACATGCTGTCCAGGAAACCAGATCAGTCATGAGATGACAGTGTCAGTATTGACTGATATAAGGGACCACATGAAGCCTCCAAATAAGTTGTAATAGCTTTGCAGAAATCCATTTCTTTGTGGTGTTGCTGGTCATGTTAAGACTTCATCAAGTAGGAGTTTTTTCCTTGTTTTCACAATTAATTACTGGTGCTTCACAATGCTGGTGTGGGTGAATGTCTGCAGATCTGATTTCAGATGGCTAAAATGATTTAGACAGCCTTACATAATAATCAGGCAGGACACATTTGCAGGATATCTGGGAATTCTAACTCCCAGCCTCCTACTCTGATCTGATGGTTGATGCAGAATCTAGATGCTGTAGTGTGAGCAGAGAGTGTATGACACCTGTCCCTTTTCCCCCTGAGCTTCAACTTGTCAACGTTTCTCTAGAACCGGACAAGATACAAAACCTTCACTGTCGACCCCAAACCTCTACTGCCATTGCATGTTCCTGGACTCCTCCCGATTCTGACTTTGATGGGTATAGCGTCGAGTGCAAGAAAATGGACACTCACGAAGTCGAATTTTCTAAAAGGATAGAAAAAGACAAATCTCTGCTTAATATCATGACCCTTGTTCCCCACAAGCAATACCTGGTATCCATCAAGGTGCATTCTGCAGACATGACGAGTGAAGTGGTTGAAGACAGCACCATCACAATGATTGATCGTAAGTGGAATTCAGAGTTGCCCTGAAGAGAGGCATTGAGCGGCAATAAGCAATTTCTCGTATTGGTTAGACAGTAAAAGGAGTTCTGAACTCCACAATTTCCAATGTGTGGAGTGGTGGCCAAAGTAGACTGAACCCATCCTTTGGTCCCTGTTGTGACAGACAATGCAGGATTTTGACTATATTGCCTCTCATTACATTGCCAGACTGGATTATTTGGTTCATTCATAGCCTGAGAAACATAAATACCTTGTCTTCATCATTATGTGCCTTCAGTTGTCTTCATGCTTGCTGCTTGGCTTTCTGTATCTGTCTGTTTTCCCTCATAAGATGGTAGCCATCCTCAGTGGAAATATCCATCGATAAGGACATTGGATGGTAGTACTGCATTGTCTTTTGGCCTCTGTAGATTCTTCTGAGGTGCTGCCTGACCAAATCACCTGCAGGACTTTTACCTAAGGGAGGATCCAGATTTCTATAGCGTGTGCTTTGAAACAGATTCTTCAGTTTCTCTACCATATGCTGCTGATTGGAGTGTATCAGTAGCATCTACTGGTACCTCTGCACTGCCGGGCATCACTGCAGTCAACAGCTTGCGATCGCTGACCCTAGAGCTGCCTCGGATTTTGCACTACCTCAGGGTTCAGTGGCACAGCACAATGCAGAGGCCTGAACTGTTCCAGGGCTAAACTTCTCAAAAATGAGAGGATGGCCAGGGATGCCTCTGTAGTTGCTTATTAAAAGCCGCATTTCTGTGAAATGCTAGAACGTAAAAATTATGTTTGCTGTTTAGCAAAGCTAGAGTTCAGTCACCCACACACCTTTTTCTTTGCCCCTCAATTGCCTTTTAAACTCCTTACTCTATCACAAAGGATACTACAAATCCAGATGTAAGACCTAGTTATTCATGTCACAGGACATGAGACTGAGACCTATTTGAAGGTTTGCTGGTCCTGTATATTCTTATTTGGTTTATGTTCATGTTTGTTTATTGTCACTTACTTGTTTTGAACACTGCTGCTCTCCCAGACCCTGGTTAATACTGGAGGCCTTACCTCAAGGGAACACAAAAAATTGCAGCTAGACTTTGTAGATGTAGGAGGTTTAGCTAAAAAGCATATGAATGTGTGAATTTTTTGTTCTTTTGGCATTCTAAAAGCTTTTGAAATTTAACCACCTGCTTATGGTTTTTATATGTTTCCCATATATGCAATATAGTTTCAGTACTACAGATATTTAAAAGAATCAGCAAAGTAGATGCTTAAAATCATGACTTTTGCTGCACTTTCTTCCCTGCATGCTTCACTTTCCAGTTTACTTCTGCTTTGTCACTGTTCAAGGTATAGATTTGTATCATACAAAGAACATTTCCTATGGAAATTCTGCAGACGGTCCAGAAAATGGTACTCTGTAGTTGAATGCTGTGTCTGACTAACCCTGGTTGTTCCTCTGGAAAAGAAAGCAGGAATACAGATGCTTAAAATAGGTAACTTCTGTAGTGAGTATGTTAAATGACCTCCAAACACTTGGCTTAAACCAGTGGTTTTTTAGCAGCTACAATTTCTGTTTTCATAGGCTTGACACAACTGTAATGCATTTCCATGTGGACTTCTGCAGGAATTCCTGCTAAGGAGGTGTCACTCTTATTATGGTGAACACACTGCTGGCTTGTTTCATCTTTTGGCAGTTTCACTGTGGGAGGTGAAGACACTTTCTTGATTGCAAAGAGAATAGAATCAGAGACTTGGGTCCAGGGAACTGAGATGTATCACAAATTGCATTTTCCTTACTAGTCTAGCTCACAGCAAGTACATAGGTAATGCTTTCTCTCTATTTTGTATTTATTTTCTGTTTATTTAATTACTCAGGTCCTCCTCAGCCACCTCCAGACATACGAGTGCAAAAAAAAGAGGTGCGGATTAGCAAAACCTCCATCAACTTTACTTTTAACTGCAGCTGGTTTAGTGATACTAATGGAGCTGTGAAGTACTTTACTGTGGTTGTGAGGGAAGCTGATGGTAAGTGTCATAATTTAATGCTATTCTCTCTATAGCCAATGAAATTTACATTGGGAAGGAGATCCCTATCCCTGCACAGCAAAGGGGTTACTCCTTATTTAACAGCTGAGTGTCATACAGGTTTTGGATCTATACTTCCTCCCTAGTCTGAGGATGTATGAACTCAGTCCTATTCTCAGGGAGTCTGTAGCAACTACAGAGCTCAGACAGAAGTAGTAATTAGCTTCTGTACTGTAGATTACACAGTCATGTATGTTTAGACAATTTAGATATTAGAAGGCTTATGCTGGTTGCCATTGCCAGTGAACACAGATCTGTGTCTTGCTGTGCACAGACCTCAAAAGGTAGTTTAAATATTAAGTGTGAACACTAAAAGGCAACCCTTTTGGAGAGTCTCAGGAAGCCATGCTGAGACAGCACCGGTCTGCCAGGTGATGTTTGCTAATTGAAAAAAATGACTTTGCGTGCAGCACTATAAAACAAAACAGAAATTGTCCTTGTGATATGCGTGTAAACCTCCCTTTCTACAGCTGACCTATTGTTGAGATGTGTGTCTGACAAATCAGATACATGTCTCAACAATTTATACCTTGTTTTTAGAAGTGGCTTCATTTACTGGCATACTGGGACATATTTTGTGACCCTTATGAAAGTTTCTTAATCTCTCTGTCCATCAGCCCTTAGGAAAAAATGAAAAAAACCCAGATAATATTATAATATTTTCACTTTCTGCTTTGTCATATTTGGGCGAACTATAAAGCTCTTTGAGAAAGGGACAACTCATTGCCATAGCTTTGCCTATCTGAGTCTCTTATCCAGTATTGTGAGTTTACATTTAGGAGACCCCTGTAATTTCCTACTGTAGTAGGAAACTGTAGTTTTTCTCTATATACAGTAGAGTTGTCAGTGCTTTTTGAAATTGCTAGTCGTAGGATCCAGGAATCTGGATCACAAAAACTCCCACCAACAGCACAGGAAAAAGTGTCGTAGCATTCGACCTGTGCATGCTTATTGCAGCAAAAGTTGCACTGAGGACTTGTTGTACTTGAGGAAATCTGCCTAAAAAAATAAAAGAAAGGTTGGTACCAGAAACAAGCTACTCTAACCATTGTAGCTTTGTATTCATGAGATAGCCTCCAAGAACTAGAATATTGGAGAAGAATATGTCTGTCAAGAGCTTGAGCCTATAAACCTCATCATGTTAATGGCTATGGCATCTAAGCCTTCTGTCTTTCTCTGCACATGATGTAGGTAGTGAAGGTCCAAAGCCCGATGAGCAGCACCCATTACCTTCCTACCTGGAGTACAAACACAACGACTCTATACGCATCTACCAGACAAATTATTTTGCCAGTAGCTGTGCTGAAAACCTTGACAGTGATTATAAAAGCTTTGATATTAAGCTTGGAGGAGAAATGGAAAACCTGGGAGGAAAGTGTGATCCAGATCACCAGAAGTTCTGCGATGGACCTCTAAAGCCTCGAACAGCGTATAGGTTAGACTTACATTGGTAGTTGTGCTCTCTTGCATTAAAAGGCTTGGTGTCATCTGGGTGCCTGATCCATTTGAGCTTCTGTAGATCAGTAACTGTGTTGTACAATGTCCTTTGTTTCATTGCAAATTTATGAAAGCTTTATCCACGCCCCTGTTACGTAGGTAAGAACCAGCCATTCACTAGCATGGAAATGATATGATTAATTATGCACAAAACTCTGTGCAGTGAATAGGTTTATTTATTTCCTTCAACTTCATGGGAAGCTCTCGTGATAACTATTGAATAATTAGAAGAGTACTTAACAGAAGACAAGCATGCTTCACTCAGTCTGGCAGAACTACCCCAGTTTTGGAACAAGCTAGAAAAGCCTGGAGGCCACTGTCCAGTGGCACCATCCTCAGGCTCCAGAGCTAGGTCTAGGTTAACTGTAGGGTGTAGAACAGGATTACTGCCAAGACCAGCCTCAGCAGTTACACTGGCTGTGACACCAGACATAAACTCCAGTGTGGCTCAGTGACACCCCTCCCACAAATACTGTCCCAAGAAATCTGCAAGCTGCTCACTGAAAAGGGCAGAAGACATATACCAAGGAGTGCCCATTGTGCCTCTCAGCTTCTTCATCATCATTAAAACAGTGCTAGCCTACAATAGTTTGCTCTCGTTAGGTCACATTTCCCAAAACTTCAGTCTGGGAAATACCCACATTACCAGGAGAACAAGTAGGACTGTAACATTTATCCATTAGCACAGTTGTGCTCAGACAAGTGAAGGAAAAATGTGTCCCCACAAGAAGCATTTCTGAGTCCTCTCTCCTCTGCAGTTTCTGTTTGTCCCGCCTTCAGACATGGTCAGGCTGCTGTGCCAGCAGCCAGAGCCCTGTCTGTTAACCTCTGCCAGGGTACCTCAGAGCCCTCTGCCTGGGCTGGGCTCCCCTATATTTATCTCAGGGATTAGTATAATTAATTAAATAGAAGACTAATTAATTAACTCAGGTGTCTGTATTAAGAATTATCTGTGGTCAGTGGAAAGTTTTTAGTTGTCTCAAAGGGGCAAATGAGTTTTTACTTTTCTGCTGTTGGTTCTGAACATCTGATGAGCCATTTTTTACTGTTTTTTTTAGAATCAGTATACGAGCTTTTACTCAGCTTTTCGGTGAAGACCCAAAGGAACTTCCTAAACCACTCTTTGCAGACACTTTCTTCTCTTTACCAATCACTACAGAGGCAGGTTAGTTTCAGGCTCTTATCAGTGACTGTGCCATGGGATTATATATTATTTTATCAATTATTTTATAATAATTA
>VXBU01005291.1:176061-206181 GCA_013400315.1 Bombycilla garrulus
TATATATATATATATAATATATATATATTATATACTCTGGCATCTAGAACTATTTGTAGGGAGTGGAACAAAGCTTGTTGTGCTTGTTCTAAAGGCTGCTCTGAGTGGAAGCTAGAGCCTTGGCTTATCTACCTGTACTGGAAAATTCAGAGGACTGCTTGACAGATCTGCTGAAAGTAGAGAAAATTAAAAATGCTCAGCGAGGCTATCACCAAGAAAGCTTCTAACTGCAAGAGAACCACTCCCATATAAAGGAGTTGTGCTTTCTTTTGCTGTGATTGGGAGTGAAAAAATTTGTTTCATGATTTGAAAAAATGAGGACAGAAAGTCAAGGCCAGGTTTTAGCTACGTGTTTTAATGCCTTACATTTCATTGTATTTAGCTATTTTCTTCAGCTGATAATAACAGATCCCCTGAAAGTTATTGATTCTCTGATTCTTCTAATCCTTTCCTCAAGATATATAAATACACTATTTTGTTTCTAGAGCCTCTCTTTGGAGTTATTGAAGGTGTGAGTGCTGGCTTGTTTCTGATTGTGATGTTGGTGGCTGTTACTGCTTTATTTGTCTGCCGACAAAAAGTTGGGTAAGCTGATTCCTTTTATCAGTTACTGAAGTCATGTCAAATTATATTCATTTAAGTAATACAATAGATTAGGCATAGCTGAAAATTGGATGGATGCACTGAACTGTTCAACAGATAAAATCTATGTCCCCCAAATTCTGTATAGACTAACTAATGACTTGCATATTAAGAAATCTATATAAACTTAATTCAAATGGTATCAGAATTATGTCATAGAGGATCCTTGTAACTTTTAGTTTGCAACAGGAGTCTGAATAGTTGTGAATGAAAAATTCAAACTATCTTTTGGGGAAAAAATGTCTTTTGTCAAAAAATGAAGTGTTTCAGATTAATTGCATCTGCATTGTAGATGGGAAGCTTTTGAAACTGTTCATTTCAATTCAGAAATACTGAGATGTAGCATTACCTCAATGTCCAAAAGATTAGCTAAAACTTTGCTTCTCTTTTTTTGTTATAGTCATATATTTCAAATTATAAATGAAACTTAAATAATGAACTTAAATATTTTTAAAAAATTAAATATTGTATCTCAACTGGAAAAATCTTTATCCATTTAAACTATTTTGCATGACTGAGGGATGTGAAATTCTTTGTAGTTTCTGAAATAAGAAAAAAACCTCAACATTTCCAGTGCATGGGAAATACTGCCAGTCTGAAATTCAGTTCTTTTACTGATACAAAATAAGGTTGATATATTTTTCAATTTTTTTTTCATATGCCAGAATTTCAGATTGAAAAAACCTATTTTCTGACTAGTCACAGCTTTTAGCCAAAATGGATAAACTTCATTATAGGATATGGTTTCTTGTTTTAAGTTATATACACTGCAGGGTGGCATTAATACTGGTATGGTTTTCCCACATCAGACATAAGGTGTTCTCTAAGGGAGGTGTCTTGAAGGAAGAGATGGCAGCAAAAAGATGAAAGGCAACACTAGCTGTGTGGAGTAAGTACCACTTCTCTGGCTTTCCCAAAGCCTGCTGTGGTTCTGCCACTTACTCCTGCCATAAACGTGGCCGTCTTCTGCAGAGTGGATGTGCTGGAAGCTGTGTACCTTTTACAGTTCTGAAAATTTACCTATGTGTTCCTCTGCATGTAGAGAATCAACCGACTGAGGGTCCGTCTTAGCATAGGGCACCCTCCTTAATGATGGACTGGGCTGTGAGTGTTTCAGAACAAGAAAAATGTCTTACTACCTGTGCCATCAATGCACCCCACATCACTATTGCCGAGCTAAAATACAAGAAAACTCTGCCCCTCGGCTAAGAGTAATGTCATGGGATCAGAGCCAAAAATCAAAACACACTGGAAAATGGTAAACTGGACAAAAAAGAAATTTAAGAAAGTATAAGTTATGTCATTGCCAACTCTTAGCAATTTCAAAACTTAATTATATAACAGAATACCTTCCTTTTTGTTCCAGCAATGGCCATGAGAGACCTACAGCAAGGCTGAACATTCACAGGGACAGGCCACTGTCAGTCCATTTGAACTTGGGGCCAAAAGGGTAATGTTAAAAGTTTGTTTTTTTAACATGGCATTATGGTTAAACAGACACATCTGATCACTTACTGATAAAGTGTTTCTTTTTCTTTTGAAATAATTTCCAGGTACCGGAAAACTTCCAGGTAAAAATAAAAAAATAATACCTAAAATAGTTCTTGGTAACCAACTGGATAAATTATGACTGTGATTCATCCTGTGATTTTCTTCCTCCTGTTGAATATTTCAGTCCGATCAAAGTCAGTCACTTTGAAGCACACTTCACCAAACTTCAAGCAGACTCCAACTACCTTCTGTCCAAGGAGTATGAGGTGGGATCCTAACCTAGGGAAAGGACTTGCTTTGTGAAGGGGCAGGCTGACTGAATCAACTGGTTAATGTGTTTGAAAAGCCTGCATTTGTTTGTCTTATTCACCCAAATACAAATAAGGTGTAGCATTTCATTTGAGCTCCATTTGTCCATGTGCAGAGACCAGCCCTTCATTTGACATCTTCTGGTTGGCAGCCTCTGCCTGATATCTGTCTGGCTGAGATTAGGAGCATTTCTTTGTATGGCACATCTGTGTGAGAAAGTATGGAAAGAACCTGCCAGCCATGTGCTTGCTTTAAAAAACAGTATGATTACCTATGTAATTTCAGGCTTTTTTTTTTTAAAAAAACCCACCTGGTTGCTGTCCATGGCCTTTGAGAGCTGATGAGCACTATTTCCCTTTGTGTTGTCTTGTCCTTTAATTATTTTCACCTCACATTTTCTTCCTATTCCTTTTTTGCAGGACTTGAAAGATGTGGGTCGAAACCAGACATGTGACATAGCACTTCTGCCAGAGAACAGAGGCAAAAATCGATACAATAATATATTGCCCTGTGAGTTTTTGCTTTTGTTGTGTAATATTGCATCACACCAGCTATTTTTCACTTTTTTTTTCAGCAAGCCTAGTGGAAAAGAGTGCAGCCAGTCCCTTCCCTCCTTCCTGTCTGAGATTAAATATCTCTGCCAGCTCAGGTTCTTGTGCTAGGAGGCAGATGATGCATGGCCCGGAATGGCTTCACACAGACCAGTATTTTAATTTCACACTAGAGATGTAATGACTAGCATTCAGTCCAGGGAGAAAAAGCTCCAGCTATTATGGGCATTCAGTCACTGCTGATAACAAGGATAGTAGAAATAACAGTAGGGTTTTTTACATATGGGATATCATCCATTCAGTGCTCTTTGACAGCCTTGCCAAATCTTTCCTCAGAGTACGCAGCAAACCTACTATACAATGTAGAGCTAGTGTGATTCTGCATGGTAAGACACGTGTCATGTTAATCCTCTTCTTCTCAGGCAAAACCTGTCTGTCGTTGAGAGGTTCCCCCTTTAATCTCCTTCCTGTCATTTTGGAGGTAGAGCATTGAGGAAGAACACCACATAACTCACTGCTCCACTAATCCCCACTAATGGATGTGGCATTTGCTTGCAGCACAGTCTCTCCTGTGTCCTGCATGCTTATGTCAGCAATGACACCTGACTGAGATCCAACATGGCATTATCTCACAAGTCAGTGTCCTGGCAGCTGAGACCCTATGTGTGTCTGTACAGAGGGCCCTTCACCTACAAGAAGATGTTTGGTCTGCTCAGCATTAGCTCAGAATATCGCTGAAGTGCAACTGTTCTTTCAAGGGCAGAGCTGGGTGCTGCTTGCCAGTACAGCACACTGCTGTTAGCATCAAAGGAGGAATGCTATTTTGGCCCTTTTATTGTCATAACAAATCCTATGCAGCTCAACAGAGGAAATTTGGTATATTTACTGCTTCCTTCTTGCCCATCTATCTCCTAGTCTCTGGAACACTCCACGGCACTCACGGATTAAAGAGGCAATAAAACCAGCTGTTACCCTTTATAAATTAGCTCTTCATATAAAATCTTGTAATAGTGCTGGCAGTCCTTTCACAAATGCATTTCTGTAAATGCCAGGAGGGATTGAAAATCAAGACCTAGCCCTAAGCCTCTTGTAATCAATTTCTTGCTAGATGATACATCAAGAGTGAAGCTTTCCAATGTGGATGATGACCCTTGCTCAGATTACATTAATGCAAGCTACATACCAGTAAGTGTCTCAAGGGTGGTGTTTTACAGTCCTCCTTCCAATGGTAATTTTTCCTTCATCTAAAACTGAATATAAAGCTGGATTGTTAAGGCTCCCCTCCCTCTTCTTGATTCACTTGAGCTGAAAAACTGAGAACTCATTTTGTGGGTGTGCTGAAATACTGTGTCTGGCTGCCATTAAGTTAACTGTGAGTGATTTACCCAGCACTTTCTTGCATTGCCATAGTTATGTAAGATAGCAAGTCTAATTGGCCAAGGACATATTTTTAAAGGTCGCTGATTTTATACAGTGTCCACAACAACTGTAGCTATTGCTGCAGGTGGCATCCTATTGTGGAGCTGTAGCTCATCCTGACAGCATTGGCACCTTGCAGGAGAGTAAAACTGGCTGAAATTAAAATAATGCCCTTTGCCAAAGAGTTATGGATGATAATAGCAGTGGTTTTAGCAATCCAGATTTCAAACCAGAGCTCTGCTAATTTATTAAAAACTATAAATAAAACAAAAACCCCTAGCAGTTTTAAAATTGCTTGAGACTGTGCTGAACACAAAAGAACAATGGAAAGCTTTGACTGTCACAAAAGTAACAGTATTTAGATATACTGCCACAGTCTCTTCCTTCTCTCTGTTCCAATTGGTCATTTGTTTCCATGTCCAAGGCAACAATTTAGCTTTCAAAACTATTGTCCTAGCAAGGGTTGCTGCAGAGCCCTGGCTGCAACCCCAAGGCTTGTTTAGTTGTTAGAAGATATTTTTTTTTCTGCTTTTAATGGAGTTCTCTTCATTTACAGGGTAATCATTTCCGCAGGGAATACATAGCAACTCAGGGCCCTTTGCCTGGAACCAAAGATGAGTTCTGGAAGATGGCATGGGAGCAAAATGTTCACAATATTGTCATGGTAACCCAATGTGTTGAGAAGGGCCGGGTAAGTAGTAACTCTTCTTTGTTATTAATATCTGTTTTAACATCTATTAAAAGTTTTTGCTTCTTATTTGCATCACACTAAAGCCAAAAAGAGCCCAGACAAGGAGATACTCAGCATGAAAGAAAAGGCATAATGTAAAGACTGGAGACGGAAAAAGGCTGTGAAATGAAGATACACAGACTGTCTCAAGATCATGCGGCATGTCAAGGCTAGAATTAGGAACAGAGCTCAGTGCTTCTGGTCTCTAATCCAGGACTTTGTTCACTGGATAATTCTCTTCAGCATGTAGGACAGCCACCAACAAAAAGTGCCTCTTTATCACATCAACTCTGATCAACTTCTACTTTAAATATAAGCTCTGGAGAGCAAATGTTGATCAATAAATACATCAAATTATCTCTGATATATAAGTCCGGATGTACTTAGCAAAGAGACCACTCATGCGCTTAAACACTCTTACTGCATGCAGGTGTAGCATACCTCCCCAGCTGTGACCTCATCCTGTGCCCTTTATTAGACAGCGACTAGATCTGTAAGAAGATTAAACAAACTTGAAATAGTGGTCCTCTAGTGGCGCATATAGGGTCAGTTCCTTTCAGCTTACCATTTTTTCCTGAGGAGAAGGTGAAAGCCAGCACAGAACAGGATCTGAGTCCTTCTACATCTCACTGGTTCCAAGTGGGACCCTACTGCCATATCTCAGCAAGAGATGAGGAAGGGACACTGGAGGCATAGTTCTCATCCAAGCAGAGGTGTGAGAAGAGCTGGCACAGAAAATATGCCCTAGAAGAGTGAAATGCTTGTCATTCCCCCCATCACAAATGAATTATGAGAACTTCCACTTCCCACCCTCATGCTAACCTGTCCCCATGGCGGACCCTGTTTGCTGACCTGGCAGAGAGTGACATCTCTCTCTGAATTCACTTGCTGCCTTTCTTCCTTTGTCCTCAGGCACAAGAGATCTGAAGTCTCCTTCTGACAGTGCAGGATGGAGGCATTGTTTATAGCTGTTTCAAACACTGAATCTGTCTTTCCCTATGTCCCTGCAGGTAAAGTGTGATCAATACTGGCCCCATGACCAGGATTCCTTGTACTATGGAGACCTGATTGTTGAGATGCTGTCTGAATCAGTGCTCCCAGAGTGGACAATACGGGAGTTTAAAATCTGCAGTGTATGTTTGCATTTTTTTTTCCTGACTAATTGGCTTAAAACCACTTGCAAGACTAAATTACAAAGGCTTATTCTGCTATACCACAGTTGTGCCATGCCTGGCTCCCCTCTGGTGGAAGCTATAGCATTTTCTCTGAAGGCACCTGTTCTGTGTGTCCCTTTCTCTCTTGTCCTGATGACCCACACTTTTGAATCCCAACAGGAAGAGCAGCTTGACTCAACAAGGCTCATTCGTCACTTCCACTACACTGTATGGCCAGATCATGGTGTGCCAGAGACCACCCAGTCCCTGATTCAGTTTGTCAGAACTGTAAGAGATTATATCAACAGGACCCCAGACACAGGACCAAGTATTGTACACTGCAGGTATGCAGCAGCAAAAGGTCAGCGGCACAGAGCCCTTGTGCCTACCCTTGGGAAGATCCCAAATTGTCACCCCTGTTAGACTATGGGCAGCCGCAGAATCTGAGAGATAGCTGATGGTCTTAAATTTCCAGATACATCAGAGCAGTATTCCCAAGGCACATGCATTCACCCACAACCTCACCATGGAGAGGCCTCCAAAATTATTCTTGGGGAGCCACTGTGTCCCTGTGGTACCACTGGAGAGCACGAGGTGTCAGCAGCTGCCGCTGCTCATAAACTTTTGCATTCTTAAATTGACCATGTGCTGTTTTTGTGGCCCAACGTTTGAATCACAGAGGGGTGTTTTAAAAGGTAGTAGATACCTGGGATGAATCTGGCTGTGTGTGGATGTTGAGACTAGCTGTCAGATCCATCCTTCCCCCATTCTGGCTGAGACTCCTTTTTCTTGCTCTTCTTTTTCCATCTCTAGCAGTCACAGGACTGCAATTTTCCCTCAGTTCTGTGGCCCACCACTACACTTGCATAAAAAATGACAAAATTGAACTGCCTAATCTGTTATCACTGGCCAGTTGCAGCAGAGTATAGGGCTACCGAGAGAGAAAGAGTGCAGTTGGTGCTGTATCTTCTGATAAAGCCATATGTTCACTAGCAGTACCTGATTGTGGTATCTGACCCCTCCACCATTATATGGGCTGACACTTGTATCTTGCATGACCCTGCCTGTGTCTGCCTGTACAGCATGTCTGTTGTGTCCCACAGCTGCATCCCTGGAGAGAAGAGGTTTCAAAGTTCGAGTCAGATGCAGTCTTTCAGTGTATCTCAATGACTGGGTTAATACCAAGTAAAAAGCAGAGCAGGCAGTAGCAGAGATTACTGTCCTTTACTACCATTACTATCCTTTCCTCCTTCCTAAATAAATTCCATTATAAAGCGTTATAAAGGCCCAAAGCTGCCATTTGAACAATTTGCTTCTTACCCTGGAGATCTGAACTTGACAAAAGTATCACATGAAGACAGTGAATGCTTTGGTCCATCTGCTTTTAAATCTCTTGGGTTGTTTTCTTTTCCAGTGCTGGTGTTGGCAGGACTGGCACATTCATTGCACTGGACCGAATACTGCAACAGCTGGATTCAAAGGACACTGTTGACATTTATGCAGCAGTACACGATCTAAGGCTTCACCGTGTTCACATGGTTCAGACAGAGGTAAGATTTGGATAGCCTGCTATGCAGTGACAACAGCTACAGTATATAATAGTCAGTCTCTCATCTTAAAGGCTCTCAAAGCACTTTGCACTTACTCCACTGTGAAATACTAGTTAGATGTATTTTAGCTCTGTGAGAATGTCCGGTTCAGGATTTTTTTCCATTGGTTCTCTTAGAGAGGGTCCAAACCATAACAGGTGGCAGTTATGCTTCCTGTAGATTTCTCCTTTTTTTGCCCTGGCCCACAATCACCCCAGCAGCATTATGCAACAGACACTTAAGAGCACACTGTTGCTTTACTGCAGAATCCAATAAATGAGCTTTAATTGGAGATAGGTCCTTCAGGGATGGGTTTGGAAGACAAGCATAAACCAGACAGATAGGTTGACATAATAGGAAAGAGGAATGCAGGACAGAGAAAATCAGATGTATGCAATTTTAAAATTCTAGCCACTGTGACCTTGTGCCTTTGCAGTTTGTTTTATTGAGCTGCTCTGTCATTTTCATTTAAATGATTTTGGAAAGTTGATTGGCATTTTCCTAACATACTATGGAAAAGCAAGTACATTTATTCTCAAAGTTCAGAAAAAGTAAATGTTTTATATTTCTTTCTGTGCTTTTAAAACAACTAGAAAATCATGTTCTACTGATAGGAGCTAAACACTTAGGAGCTAATTTAATAAAGGTGTGTTGCAGAGGTAGTCTTTACATTTTCCCTGTGAACTGTTAGTAGAAGAATGAGAACAAGTTTGATGGGTCTGCTTGTAGCTTGATACTAATGGAGCTCTTTGCTGCACTTTGGAAACCAATATGTCAGTGACAGCATTTTCTGATAGATGTAAAAGTCTCATGTGGGTATAAAGAGAGGCCCACCTGGGAACACAAAGCGAAGGGGTTCCTAGAAATACCTGAATCAGAGAAGACCTTCTGTTGGAGGGAAGACAGATCCTTCTACATTCCGATCATCCATAGTCTGCAAAGGCAGACAGACATCTCAGGAGGATGGCTCTTTTTCTCAAGCTGGAAAAAAGAGTCAACTACCTCAAGAGCCTAAATTTAACTTATAGGCAGCTAAAGTTGCGTGATACAAAACATGCTTTTGGCATGAGCTTGATATGGCATCTAAGTCGGAAGGCAGCCAGATCTACACAAAAGTCAAACGTTACAGTACTCTCATACTTGACAATATTCACTCACAGAAAAGCAGCAGCAAAAAAACAATACCCCTGCTTCAGACTGCTCAACATTGTTTAAAAAAAGGGGCTGCAGGTGGAGACAAAGGAAAGCTCTCTACATCAGCTCAAAAAGCATCATGCTACAGCAGCTGTAACCATTCCAGTCAAAAATGGTCTTTGCCAAAGAAAGTCTCCATGCTTAGCCAACTTTCAGTTGCACTGGTGGATGGAGTTCAGGGTTCTGCTCCACAGAAAGAACAGCTGCATGTGCATAAATACAGATATCCTCACTTTTCCAGTGCCAGAGCAGTGAGAAAAGGACACAGAGCAATGTCCAAAGATGTGAGAGGAGAAAATACATATACTTACTGGAGAAATTATGTTTTTGAGATAATGTTAGAAAGATACACCTTCATATACAGACATGCTTGGCCTGACTTTTGGGTACCATGTTACACTAATCAAAAGATTATTATGATCCATGTCATAAACCACAAAGAGTAGCAAAGCATAAAAGTTTAATAATCTACTCTGTCAAGATAGTTTGGTGAGCAGACAATTGTCGATAACTTGCTGACGCTCCTTACTTTAGTTGTGAATGTCTTCTTAGCTCCATTCTATGAAAGGCACTCTTCAGAAAAGACTGTCATTTGCTGCATAATCAGAAACAGTCTTAGAACTTATTTTAGATCAAAAAAATATTTTTCAGAGATTTTTCTGATCTTTTTCAGAGAGTTAGGTTTCTCACAGTTGTCTGAAATATTTATGTTTTTATAAAATTATGTGGAAAATGTTTCTTTTCAGAGCAAAAGTAAAAATCCGGAAATTGTTTATTTTTTTCTGCATCCTTCCCTGTTAATATTAATTCTTCTACATATGCTTTATACCAAAGCATTCAGAAGTAGTAGCGGTCCAGCACAACACCACATGAAATTGCACTTTACAGTTGCTAAAGCTTTCATTAATGGCATGATCTGTCAAAATATATTGTGTTCATTTATGTTTTACTGGTATTATTTCTAAAGAGAGGTGATCACAAAAGTTTACTGTATTACTAGTGTGAAAAAGGAGAATTATATTTTAATTCTTAATAACACCCTCTCCTCAAGTGAGTGAGTTAGCTTGTAATGATTTTTCACAGTACAGAAAATTAAACTACAAAATTCTTCAGTGTCTTAAAAACAAATCTTTTGCAGTGTCAATATGTGTATCTGCACCAATGTGTGAGAGATGTGTTAAGAGCCAGAAAACTTCGCAGTGAACAAGAAAATCCCTTATTTCCAATATATGAAAATGTGAATCCAGAGTATCATAGAGGTAACTGCAAGTTTATCAAATTGTAAAATGTTTCAAATGTAGTAGCTCGCTGACAGTGTAATTGAGGGGGAATTGTGCTATCCTCAACCATTTACTTCCTGGACCTTCATTCATTCCCTCTGCACTTTTCATTCTTGCAGTTGTGTCTTTATTTTCTCCATTAATAGTCATTATAATGTCACTTCCTGCTCCTCCTAACCTTTATGCTTTCCCTGTCTCACACTTCATGGTTCCTATGCTGTGAAGGGAACTGAACCCCTTTCCCTATCATGATACTGGTTTTGCCTCACAAGTCTTCACACCATCCGTAAGCAACTGAGGCCACTGACAGCACTCACAGAGCTCTTCTGTCATTCAAGGTGTTCAGTTTCTGGCTGCATCACCTTCATCTGCTGTTGACAATATAGGCAGCCTTGGGAGACTTCCCATCTGCCTTGACTGGAAAATATAGGTGTCCTAGGCTGTGTTATTTTTTTCTCCCCAGACTCCCCATCCTTGTAGGGTCCTTTTCCTACCTGTATCCAGTCCCTTGCAGATAAGAGTTGCCAGTAGCAATCCTGGCACTAGCACTGCCTTTCACCTCCTGAGCCCATGGCCAGAGGACCAATGTGGAGAAGCTGTAAGTGGTGGTGATCTCATGCCTTGCTAAAGCTGGTTCTTAAGGGATGTAGAAGTTTTTAGGGTCAAGACAGAAGGATCTCAGTTGCTCCACAAATTTGGACATTAGGAATTAGGATTATTTGATAAGAAATCAAAATAAGTTTCTTGATCTAGCCTGGAGACGTCAGAGTTGTCATCAACAAGTAGAACAGGCTTGGAGGAAGCCAAGAACTGAAATATCCAGGTTCCACACATTGAGAGTCCAAGCAGAGGTGGGATCTGATCTTTAGCTGTCACATCAGTCACCAGCCAGTGCTGCTGCCCCACAGCCACCTCTCAGAGCACTCTTGAATCTGTGTTGGTTTACTTTCTCTAATCTCAGTTTTCCTTGCTTTCAGATGCTGTTTATTCAAGACACTAAGAATGTTAGAGATATCTGCTTTTGTGAACACATTTGTTAACTAGGGGTTTTGGTTTTTTATGTATGTATTTCATGCACCAGAAAGGTGCCAGACTTTTTGGTTGAGACTGTGTATAATTTATTGGTCTGGTGATTTTTTTAAAGATATGTAATTTAAATATAATAGATATTAATGTATATAATTGTATTTTGGCATTATGTAAATATGTATTTTTTTCTATATTGTTTATATTAATGTTATGCTTCAGATAATACTATTTTTTCTTATCACAGTTTTTATAAACTGTTCTACATAAAGTATTTTAAATTGTATGGCTAACAGGACTGCTACATTTGGGGCTCTATTGGCATGACATGGGAAAAGTCCTATGTGGAGAACCTAATTTTTAAAAAATACTTCCATGTCTGTGAGATGAAATAAGCTACTATTAAGCAAGGCAACAGTAGTCCTGTATAGGAATTACAATGCTACTCTACTTACCACTTTAAACTCCACTTTTCATCTGACAAAAATGGGAGTAACCATATCACAGTGGCATACCTTTTACAGAACTCATTAATAACCAAACAAAACCAGGTTCACCTCACTAGAAGTAACTGTTTCTGCATAGTGTGACATAGTAGAAAAATATCAAACAACATATGCTGCAGTGAAGGTCTAGCAGACCTTCCTCCGGTCACTTACTTTAGTGGGAGACAGGTCACATTCTGATTTCTTTACACTGGTTTAAGAGAGCAGAATCAGACCACAGCTTGTGTCTGTGCACTTTAACATGTGTATAATTTTAATTAAGAAAGGTGTTCAAAGAAACACCTCAGATGTCTGTGTTAACAGACCTCTGAGGTTATGAAGTCTGGCAGCTTCCATAGCTCATTAGAAACAATGCTGTACCATGACAGCCAAAAAAGTACTGAGATTGCAAATGTATTGAAACAAAGACATATAACGGTATATATCCCACAATTTGCACAACTGCCCTTAAGCTGCACTTTGTTCCAAGCGTTGGTATCCTTCAGGTACCACTTGCGTTCACAAAGGGACAGTTTGGCCCCAGCATGTCTACATAGAAAGAATTCTCCACTGGAATGTTACCTGATATCACCACCACAGGGGCAGTTGGAATGGAAAAAGGCTCATCAGGGAATGTAGGCTGGCAAGGTTGTGCTAATCACAGAATCATCAAATGTTTTGGGCTAGGAGAGACATTAAAGATTATCTAGTTCCAACCCCCATGGCCCCAGGCAGGGACTCAGTACTGAAAACATGTGATTAACAAGAAGTACAGTCAAAGACCACTTACCAGGTATACTGCCCAGCCAAGTGGATTATGCACAGCCTCTCTCTCCTGTGCAAAGAGGCATCTCATTCAAGGGTCTAAACAATCTGTTCATCTATTACTTGTCTTTATAATATGTTACTCAAACAAATAGTGAAGAGACAGTACACAGTTCCTGTCAATCCTGAAAAGAAGGTGTTCATAGTTCTTCTTGCATGTATCTACTCATACTTTCCCTAGAGAAAACGGCTTGTTGCTGAAGAAAAGTGCTAAATTCCACTTCTGTTTTGGAGAAAAATAAATATTTCTGAAGGCCTTCTGAGATCAGTAAGTAAGCTAACTGAGGTACACCAGGACTGTGCACATGCATGTCACTGTAGTTTTCCTAGAGAGATGGTAACAGCCTGATAGTCACCCTTCCTACTGCATATGGAATCTCATCCTTTCTTGGCCAAATATTCCCACATGCCTTAGCAGGCACCCTTCAAATCTGCTGTCACAGCTACTCGAAACATGTAAACTTGTTTAATCTTTTTAGGTGTTTCTGTATGAAGATACTGCTCATCCTTCCTGCACATCTCCTTTGTCACCACACAAACCTCAAAATTCACCACCCCTAATGGAAACTGAGGAAGAAGGGAACTAGCATTAGAGTGGAAGACATTTTTACAGAGGGAAGTCTAGGCAAAACCACAAAGAAATGTGCACATTTTCTGCAGGTGCCTTCTTTTCTCTATTTCCTTTGCTAAATGGCTAGGTTTGCAAGGAAGTACAAACAAGCACAGCAGCTTTAGATCTGTTGTTGATTGTGCCAATAACTGCTGGACTTCAGGCATCGTGAAAACTGCTGTTGTGTTACATGCACTGCATTTGGTCCTTTTTTTTTTTTTGCAGGGGTAGCCAAGGAATGAGGATCACCATGTTAGCTACCGGTAGTACAATTACACTGTTAAGACACTGCATGTACCCTATACATTCCCTCATACTCTGTATCACTGTGTCATTTTGTAATGCTGAGTGAAATGGTGCTCACTCAATACTGTATGATCTGAGGGCAAAAGTCAGATTATATGCTCTGTATGCATGTTGTTCATCATTTTAAGAAAGACACACATCATTCTGCATTTTATTTTATCATTCTCAAATCCCTTGTCTGCAGCTACAGCGTTCACATGTGTACCCAAAATGACGATGCCATAGCAGACAGCTTGTTTCATCTTTTCTCTCAGCTAGTAATGGACACAGTTCATAAGCCTCTTCTTCCTCATCACTTCATAACATGACAGATGACCTTAGACACTCTGGCACAGTGTTCTTAACAGCTTTACATTTCTGCCCAAGTAGGTCACATGTTAGATTGTATACACATGTTACTGCTCTGGTTCTGCTCTCTAGCCAATTCTGCTCATATGAAACCAGTGTAAATCCACTGAGAAAAAGTAAAAAAGTATCTGTGTAGCATTTTGTTAATATACAGCACCTACTTCTCAGTATAAGAAGTTCTATTTACTGTGCCTCTAAGCTGAATAACAGGACTGATGGGAAATTGTCAATGCACCAAGAATGGATTTGAGGGAGTTTGTGTGCTGAACAAAGACAGGTCCTAAGGAAAAAGACGTCTTTTGAATGTCCTTGATGATGTTCAGAATTCCCTTCTTGATGTTTCCCAATAATAATGTTAGAGAGCAAGGTTAGTGTTGTTGCTGATCCATAAGCTATGATTTGCACACTTGAAGCCCATCCTTTGAATCTCTGCATTGTCCACAAAGCTACCTGAGTACTTTGGTGAAAGTCAACTGGAATACTCACCTGAAGAAAATGCCATTCCACTTCTGAAGCACTTGCAGGGTTGGGCTTTTGTGTTAATTCAAATTTTTGTATTGGAAGTTATTTAATAATGAAAGAATTGTAATAAATTTTTTTTTAATCTGTGCAATACAGTTACAAGATCCACTAGTGACTGTAGAAAAAAAAAAGATTTTACATAGTTGGAGTTGATAAATGATATTTTTTGTTACTAATGGAACACAGAAATGGGTGAGAGAAGTAGGCATACTGTGAAGATGTCAAGAAATGCAACTTTATACATTATTCTCTGCTGCTATAGTTATTTAGCAATAAATAATGCCTAAAATGCCAGAAATATTATTTTGTGCCATAATAGACTATGAATTTCCTTTCAGTTGTAGAACAGAGAAAAGAAAATGTGTGAGCTTTAAATTTATATTATGTATTGTATATGGTTATTTACACTTTGACCTTGAAAGCAGAAAGTTAAACTCTAGACAGATAGGAGTACATGAGCACTTAGCTGTGATCCTCAGCCTGGGATTTAATATCTGGACTAGAAGGATGAGAACAATAGCCATCAACTCACTCTATTAGTATCTCTCTCCAAGGTCACAGTTCAGAGAAATCTGACACTCAGAGATACAGCCTACCACAGCCACAGCTTCATGTCCGAGGAATACCTTGGCAAGTGCTTCACATTTACTCAGATTTCTTTCAATACTTCAAACATACACTTTGTATAAATAAAATGCAATATAGAATGATTGCCACTCCCTCATGGCCCTGTCAGAGATGTCTGGGCTCTGGAGCTGTGAGCTCTGGGACTTACAATCCCAGGATGCTGTAACTTTGAATTGAAAAGAGTGCTCATCTCAGTGTTTGGGGAACTTGCTGTAGACCCTGTGCCCTCAACTGTCTCCCTCAGGCTGACAAAAATCAAACTCCTGACCTGTTGGTAGCACCACTGTGGCCGAAGCAAACTGGTCTGTTATCAGTGACCTCACAGATCAACAGCTGGTTTAAACTGGGATTTTTTATTTTTTTTTTTTAAGGCTGGCAGGAAATACTAGAGACTAAGGACTGGCTAATTGAGAAAAAACTGTGGAATTGGGACACATACAGTGTCAGCCATGCCAGTAGTCTAATATCCATGACAGTTTAGTTGTTTCTTGGTTTATTTGAAAGCTAAAGAAATACTGTAAGCAGCATTAAGAAGCTAAATATGTATTGCTCTAGAGCAGGGCAGTACGCTATAGTGAAAACCCCACAACATGGAAATGTAGCTAGCCATAAATTCTTTGCCAGTTCCTGACTGAAAAACATCTTCAGTATGTATTCCATGCTCATATGCAATATAATTACTTATAATTGTGTTCCTAACAAGCACTGGGTGAGCACAGAACTGTGCTACTATTGTAAATTTAATTTATGCATTTAAGTATATTTTTATATTTTTTTAGCTACAGTCAACAAATCAAATATATTTGAGTGTATTTTACACATTTTTATAAATACTTTGTGAATAAAATAGTCATTTAAAAAAATCACATTCTTGTCTTCTTTTTGACTGCCTTTGCATTATGGATTTTGTTGTCCTGCTGCTCAGAGAAAAAGTCATAAGTGAGTTTGATTTCAATTGAGACAGTCTTCAGAGAACATTAAATTCATGAGAAGCCTCAGCCTGTTGGAGGAGAAAAGGCTCTGCAGTTGCCCACTGGCCAGTTTAGTGCCCATGTGGAAAGATACCATTGTTCTTCTCCTCCCTGGTTTTGAGCCCTCTTTTAATAAGCCGGATATTGTCTGGGTTGTGCAGTGAAAGTTTGAAACCACAGTGAGTATTGAACTTCAGTGCCTGTTATTTTAGAGACATTTTGCCTGGCAGTTGTACCAATTAGCACCACACTGCAGTTCCATGGCTGCCTGCCCCTCAGTGATCTGAACCATGCTCTTTAACAAATGTATTTCTTCTTCTGCTCTCCACAGTTCTTAAAAACCTTTGGCATAACCATCCTTGTGGGGTCAGGGTGCTTGGCAGTAGCATGCTTACTGCCAATGCTCTGTCTCAGTTACTCATTGTTGGTCCTCAGAAGCATTCAAGACAAGTTTATTTAAAAGGAAGAATGATTTATTGACTTGTACTGTAAACTGTTTGCTGAGGAGATGTGTGGTGAAGGATGAGGGAGTTGTGAGATTTTTTTCTTTGTGATATAAAAAGTTTATCTGAGTTCTGCTCTGTCCTGAAACCAATGTAGACACAAAAGAGAAGTGATAAAGATAAAATAATGTACAGTTAATATCTCCACCCAAGAGAAACAAGGGAAACATTGCAGACAAGTATAGATACAAATGTTTTTACAAGGTACAGCAAGGAAACCAAAGAGTGTTTTCTAGTTCAGCAAGAACACAGTGGTTGATTCCTCCTAAAATATCCCCAGAATCTAGTTTTTAACTTGGATATTTTTACATGCACTTGATTTGCACTTGGGCTTCATACCTATGAGATGGTGGTTTTGTCTGATAAAGTAATCTCCTGTACTATAATCTCAGTTTTCTGTCTGTGCCTGTCTTCACTATCAGTTGCTTTATTATGCCCTAGAAGTAGCTGCTTAGACATCTCATGGCAGGCAGGATGTGGCAATGCTGGTATGTCATCAAATAGCACAAATTAAAATTTCCGATGTTACTAGCTAAGGCTTCGCACATCACTGTGGTACAATACCACTCCTAACCTGTGAAAAAATACCAAAAACAACAACAACAAGCATCACAACAACAACAACAAAAAACACCTCAGCAGAAAAAGAGGAAAAAAATTTCAGGTAATTTGTGGAGATGTTCCAAAAGCAAGAAGCCCTTCTCCTGTTTCCAAGGTCAGTGGGATGCTTTGGGGCTGGGGCATGCTCTGCAGTGGCTGCACAGGCCATGGGCAGGTCAGGAGGCAGCCGTGGCATGGCTAGGCTGGATTGGTCACTGAGCCACCCATGGCCTCCCCTTGGAACTGACCTGCTGTTTGTTCTCCTCTGGCCAAAACTGCAGCTTCTTCAGTTCTGACTTCTGCAGATGCCTTTTTATACCCCAGCTGGGTGCTTAGAGCATCGTGCGGAACCTCACTACGGATGAGCAGCTTTCCTTGGGATGAGAGATGGTCCTAGCTCCCAGAGACCTGCAGTAGCAGTCAGCAGCACGGAGCAGGCGTGAAGGCACCTTAGTCCAAGAGGGCAAAGCATTATATAGACCTCAAAGCCTTTAAGTCTCCAGGGAAAACACCGCCTCAGCACCCAGAGCTTTGCTGTTGCAGAGGTCCCAGGGCTCCCAAAAGTGGCTAAAATTCCCCTGAGGGCTCTCAGTAACCAGGCAGGGTCCCCATTGTCAGCACGGGGAGGGTACACCCCAAGCCCAACTGCAGGCTGCCCTTCCCACCCCTCCTGACTCAGATTCCCAGTTGGAAAGGGTTGCAGAAGAATGTCCTAGCCAGCAGAGTGCTCCAGGTGGATGCACACAGGCTTCAGTGTTCAAGGAGAGAGGGAACTGTGAGATAGCCCAGCTGGGAATCAGCACTGGTGTGTTCCTCCTTCCATACTGAGGCCTTCAGTCACTGAGCTGTGGGGCTGCAGTGTGTGGTGGGGACTGCAGAGGCACATGATGGGGATACGTCAGCTCTACCAGTGGCCGCATCCCCAGGCTCACAGGGATCTGTACACTCCAGAGGCCCAGAGCACGAGCTCAGTGCCAAGAGCTGGGCCAAGAGGGCAACAGCCATCGCTGTGTGCAGCAGCCAAATGCCAGGCTCCAAGTGCCGCTGGCAAGTGCTGCAGCAGCTTGGCCAGACATCATTGTACACAGCTTTTTGCATACTCATGCCAAAATCCCTGCCAAGTCACACACAATGTCCTTGCTTGCCTTTGGTGGTTGCTTGTTGATGTGCCAAACCAAACCAGTAGCAGGTGGAGCAGCTGGATGAAGGCAGAGGTTTCCCACCCTCCCCACATCCCTGAGGCCACACAACCTGGTTGGCTGGGGACACCTGAGACCAGCAATTTTAGTCCTCTCAGGACAAGAAGGGCCCTAAACCTGGGTATTTCTGCCCCTGCAAATCTTAACCCATTTTTCAGTAAGAGGAACTGTTCTTTCCAAAGGACAGGGCGGGTGTAAAGAGGTGAGCTGAGTGAACCCTTCATGGGGGCCCATGTCTCCCAGCAGCCCTTTTTCAAAAGTTGGATCTTATGGATGTTTTTGTATGTATCTGTCTAGGCTGGGCTGTTTTGCACAAAGCATTAAAACGATCCATGTTTTACTAAACAATGCCCAAATGCATCCTCATGCATAGGTCCAAAACTTGGGCAGAAGAAAGCTGACTGTGAGGCTACTATAACACCTTCATAAAAACCCTTTGGTGGGTTATCAGGAGCATAAATTTGGCTTTTATCTGGTACTTCTTTCTTGTCTCTAAATCCTTGTTTCCAAATCCTTGTCTACACTTCAAGCACAGAAATTTTTACTTTGGAAACTTAGTAATAGAAGACTTAAAAATTAACTCTTCCCACTATAATCACAAGATCCTTCCCAGTCCTGTTGGATACATGGAATAAATGTATCTGGTTTTTGGCCAGATCAAGCTTCAGGCTGTAGTGTGGCCAGCACAAGAGGAAGACCCTCCAATTCTTTTTTCTATACCGCAGAGAGTAAAGGGTCTTGAAATTAGAATACAGGATAGAGTCATTCCAGATAAGGACACGTAAACTTCTTGGAAAATCAAATACAGACCATACGGCCTGTAATAAAGCTACACGAAAAGGTTTAGTATGAATGGAGCTACACTGTAAAAACACAGAGGAAAAATAATAGGATGTAGAAAGCAAAGTAAAGATGATCAGAATGCTCCATGTATCTTAGCTAGGGAAAAGATTTTGTACAAATAGATGACAGTTACAGAAAAGTTCATGTGTTAATTGGGGACCTTGCTCCTGCCTGTCAATGACTAAAGTTGCAGTAATGAAACCACTAGGAGAAAAAGAAGGATAATTTCAAAGACAATGAAGAGATATATAATGTCCAAAGTATCAAACATCAGAAAAGGTATGCTCAATATCACACATGATAAATGCCAGCATCCTGCTGTCTTATCATTGGATCTAAAAGACACCTGAAGCCAAATTATTTGTGAGAATCCAACTTCGAGAGAATGAACTGGCAGACAACTAGAATTAATTAATGCCCGACAGTTCTGTGCTAGAAAGGTTGGAGAGTACTAAAAATATCCAAGGAGCCTGTTTGTTTACACATTGTGCCGATTAGATCTGGTCAGACTGTGACAAATTTTCTGTAAACATTCTGGTGAACAAGCAACTCCCCCAGCACCCTCCAGCAGTTCCCAGGGTGAAATCTTGCCTCTAAAATGCCAGAGCTTTCAATTACAAAAGTGAAGAAGAGAAAAAGCAAAAAGAAGTGCTAACATCAACTTTACTAGCACTATGTTGTGGTTGTTGAACCAATGCAGGGAAGAAAATTTCAGATCCTTTACCTGGCAATACTCTTCACCATGTATTTGTGTTTGCTTTGCTGATCTAAACATCTTATTGCACTGAGTCCATGAGAGAAAAAGGAGAAAACACAGAAAATACGGTAAGTGGATTTTTTCTGTTCTTGTCTAGGGTGTGGAAAAACACATATATCCATGCTGGGATGGGAAAGCAGCTAGGAAGAAGGATAAAACCACCAAAGGCCTCTAACAGTATTGTGGTGACATCTTTTATTTATTTCCCCTTCTCTATCTAGCACAGTATCAGAGAGCAGAATAAAAAGAAGCCTGTGAAGGACCATACGGTGTGATCACAGGGGACAGTCTCTGTTGTGCTCTGAGCAGGGGGCTGAGCAGTGCAGGAGCACACTCACCTCACCCATGAGCTCCTTGCACCAAGGGGAGGCCTACTTCTCCCTCCTTGCTCAGTCTCCCCGGGGGAAGCCACACTGAAATTGCCTGCGTGGAATGCTGCTCTCTCCAAGGAAGTGGCTCTCTCCTACCTCCTCTTTTCTGCCCCCTGTGCTGCCCACTTGTTCCCACATCTCTCTGCTTGTTGCCACTCAGTGCAGCAGACTGGGGAAGTGACCTGTGTTAAAATTACCACATCATCAACAAAAACAAATAGCTATTTTTAATCTCCTCAGTTTGTTCCAGGAGAGAGAATCTGAGGTTTTTATGCAGCCATGAGCTTACAGTGCATGGGTTGTCAGACATCACTCTCTTTGTTTCTCAGACCTTTCTCCATTCAGTCCAGCTGCTCTGGCCAAGCATGATCTGCCATTCACAAGTCCCTCCAGGCTGTACCCAGAAAATGAGACTCCAATCCACATCAGCCCCCAGACTGTCACCTATCCCCATGAGGAACAGAAATTATGAGTTTGAAAAGAGGTTAGTCTAGCCCAGACTTTCCCATAGGTGCAAGTATGACCAATGGCTGGGTACCAGCGGCAGAGAGGAAGGGACCAGAGAAAGTGAAGGAAAAGCTCTGGATAGCAGGAGGAGGATGGATACTGGCTCATGCCCTGTGTTACACCAAGCACATGAAAGCCCAGCATGGTGAGATTTTGTTCCCTTCATCAGCCCTCTCCAGGGAGAGGGGGAAGCTGAGAGCTCACACACTGAAAGGGAGAATTGGATGCAGAGGCTTCACAAACAAATTTCCCATTTTTCTCCATATCCTCCCCCCTTCTAGTTCTTATCTCAGTAATTAAATTATGCAGCTGATGAAAGTGATTTGGAAAACAGATGGCATGCAAGATGCTATAGAAAACATATTTGGTGCATTTTAAACCTTACAGCAGAGACACAAACAGATTTGGGTGGTATATGGGCCTTGAAGTAATTGAACTTCAAAAGCTGTTTGTGCAATGACCTTTAAGCAGAAGGAATGAATAGCTCTCCACCTTCAACTTAATACCCATAATTAAGTATCTATATCAAGCTTTTCCATGAACATTGTGGCTGGTCTAATTTGGATGTGGTGTGACCTAACCAAGCCCTTGGTTCCCGACAACGGTAAGAAATATGGAATCTGGGCAAGATGGAGCCCTGAAGCAAGCATTTCAGTCTGACACAAATCTGAAATGTGAGGGGAAAAGACACCAAAAAGAAGAGATCATTAATCCATGTGAGGCTCTAAGCCCCTTCTTCCCCTGTCTTCCTTACATTTAGGACCACGATGGGCAAGGCTGGGTGAGGACAAGCTGCCATAAGCTGCTGTCACCACAAATGCTATGTTCCCAGACATGCTGGAGGAGCACTGTGCGGTGGGAGCTCACTGCGACACGTCCAGGAGAACAGGAGCTCTTCTGGCAGCATAACTGAGGAAGGGTGTACATCAATGACATTTATCTCTGGATCTGCATTAAGAGCATCTTCACTCAACAGCCAGATGGTAAAAGAGATTGCTCTAGCTTGTGTTGGATGGGGTTGCAGCCTCTGTCTAGGAAAATGGCACAGTCATCAAATCCCACCCTCTGCACGGTGGAGGTCGCCTTGTAATGGAATCCATCACAAGAGGAGCTGGGGAGCCCTGCAGCTGTTTCCACTGCTGGACTTATTTCCACACAAAGCTGGAGGTAATTCTCAGAGAGACTAATAAATCGAACATAAAGAGTTTAAACCATCCAGATAAATAATGGCAGATGTTTAGGGATGGAATAACAGGCAGAAGTATGAGTTACGCAGTGCCTGCAGTTCAAAGAAAATGAGTTCAAACTGTGAGGGCATTGTTCAGAGGAACAGTAAGAGATGAAGCAACGAGGGAAGGGAGGAAAAGGCAGGAAAAGCTGTCTCCCTTCCCTCAGATGTGTGAGTACCAATCCCTGCCAACAGGGAAAACCACATCTTCATTGTCAAGCTACCATCCAGTGGAAGCAGCAGCAAGCACTGCCACTCACAGCCTCACACCCTGACCTGCACAGCCGCTTTCCCCAGAGCACTTTAAGCATTTAACTGGGTTGCTGATGTGCAGAAACATTGAACTGCTCCACAAAACCTTCATCTTCCCACAGATATTTCCAGCAAGGGATGGGAACTGGGCTAATCTCTGAGGCAGGGGTTGAGGAACCAGGATCCCTGCCATTCATATCTGCCTCTGTTTCACTGTCCAGCCTTTCATATGAAATCTAACCTCTGCATGTAGCAGTTCAGCTTCCTGTAAAAGAAATTCTGGCTTCCCAGGGTTGTGAGGAGACCCAACTCCAATTAATAACTCTACTGCCAGCCCTCTCCCTCATCCAAGGACAGAGTACATATTAATATGATACATTTGCCAGAAATTAACTCTTTTGAAAGAAGAAGCAAATGCTTTGCTGTCAACAAGACTGCAGAACTTCTTAAGTGGTTTTCTTTTTTTCTCAACAGGTAATGTTTAAATGTAGAGCGACAAATTATCAGAACACTTTTGGACTACATAATGAGTATTGCTAATAGCAATGCTTGACTTGGCAGCACAGTATTCAAGGTTATTTAGCAAAGCACGAAATGTACATCAAACAAAATTAAAAGTTCATTTTAATATATCTTTGCAAAATAAATATAAAAGTAATCAATTTGGCTTTTCATTTTTAATTTTGCCTTTTTGTGTTGGCTATCAATAAAAGCAACCTTGAAAATGTAGCATAAGAAGAATTAGACAGTGATGGAGGAACAATAAAACAAGGAGGAATGCAAGTGAGTACAGAATGTCTTTAATCATTGCAAAGCTAATTATTAAGAAAGACAGCTCAGTGTGCATGAATGCAGAATAATGATGAGTTCGGTGAATACTTACTGCACAATACATATGCATTTATGTGCCTGGAGAGAGGGTGCTTAACAAGGAAGCAACAGAGGCAAATCAAAGCATGTGTGTGTCACTCCAATAGCAGGTTGCAGGGAAGGAAGAACTTCCAATCCATCTTACTTTGAGGCACATATAGTACTGCAATGAGCTTCCACTATGCAGCTATACAATGCTTGTTCTATTCCTACAAAACGGGCTGTAAATCTGTATAAGATCTATAAACAGAAATGAGTAATTGCCACAAAATTTCAATGTAGGTCAAGGCATGATTTAAAAACTGACTTGAGCTATGGAATGTTGCCTAAATAATTTTCAATTTTGCTTAGCTTGGCATAGTAAGAATTCTGTGGGCACACATGCATGTCCTGTCAGTGAGGAAGACAGGTTACTGTCAAGTAACTTGTGTGCATGAATACATGGCTTATGTCCAAAATAAGTCTGGAGGAAAACCCACCTAACCCCAAAGCTGTTGAAAATTGACACCAGTGAACATTGAGATGTTCACCCCCAGAAATGTTCTGCTTGCTGTATCCAGTTGTGCAAACTTCCTTCCCCTGGCAAGAGTTTAGGCAGAAATCCTCTGGTCATGCATGGGTTTGCAGCAGAACTGTGTTGCTTTTTGGGGAAGAAAAAAAAAAAAATCAGTGTTATGGTTCTGATGCTGCATTGGCAGAGCTTGAAGATGGCAGTAGAAGTTGCTACTCTGCTTTACCTGAACCCAGATGGGAGGGGGCTATTTCCATTGGGTTCTGCCTGCTTCAGATCCTTCCGCAGGCACCAAAAACCATCCAAATTGCTGTGAACAACCCCATGCAACATTGCTCTCAACTCCCCAGAAATTTCAATACAAAAAAGAATGGGAAATACATTGCTCTGAATGAAACAGCCTATTTTATAACATGGTACCCAAAATGTCACCTAGTGACAGCTACTGGAGAAAAGGCTACAGTTTCAGCCCCAAAACATCAGCTAAATGCCACCAAAACCCAGGGTCAGCTAGCACCAGTGTGTTCTTTAGCAGCTATCTGAAGGCTTTACAGTCATAGTTTCTTACTGATATGTTTCCTCCCACCAAAACATTTGGCCTGTACCTTTTACCTTATTTATTACCTTATATTTCCCAAGAATAGAAAAGACATTTTATTCTTTTGCTAGTATTCTTAGTTCCTTATATTTGTTATTGCATCACCTTCCCATCAACATGAAGCTCACAAATCTCCTTATCTGGCATATTTTTAAAAAGCAATTAATTTGCCCTTTTTCTTGCCATTTAATATCATAAAAACAAGTTACTGAGGCACCTCATCCCACACCTGTGCTTGGTAGCTCACTCTTCATTATTGCTTTGTGTTGACAGTTCTGCAGCCCAATTTCAGTCTCCTCTCTGTTGTTGCCAGCCTGAACTAAATTAACTTTATCACTAAGATCTTGAGATAATACTTTAAATGCTCCTTATGATTTATTGCTTCCGGTATATATCTCCATATATATTGTATTAGCAAAAAAACAGGGAAGTTCACAGGACACTATTTATGTTTAATACAGCAGAATCATTTACTATCTGTGATTCATTTTTCCAGATACTTGCAGATGCACAACATGTGCTCTGTATTTTTGAGAAGGATTGAAAATTATTCCATCGAAAGCAAAAGACACTAGCTAACTCCATAATTTCCATATATTTCTTCCTTTTGTATCAGACCCATTTTTCACGATTTTTCAGAAAAAAATAGTAAGGATCTAGGCTACCTGCTGTTTAGGTGTGCTGGCTATTGTATATTTAGTCCTTCCAAACTACTGTCCCCCTGCCTAAGAACAGATTTCCCAGAAATTTCACAGTAATTTTTTAATTGTCTCAAACATTACTCTTCAGAGGAATCGTGCAGGAAAAAATAACTCAGCCCTTTGGAGTCCATGGAAGATTTCATTCTTTGCCAAACCCATGCCCCTTCCAATATTTCACATATGCCTTAGGTGAGAGCTCTCTCCCTGATGCCCCTGAGTCATGCTCCCTCCTCACAGCCCCACACCATGGCAGTGCTCCTGATATCCAGGCTCCTGGCAAGTGCCAGATATTGCATCCTAGATATGCTGTTGGATGGACACAGCAGTGGAGAGAATGTGGCTGCCCTGTTCCCTCTCCTGTGGGTACCACGAGACAAACCAGGCTACTGCAAGAGGGGAAAGGAATTGATTCTGTTGTATTGGGTCCAAATAGCTGAAGTATTTTGTCCAGAAATCCTCAGTTGCTGAACAAGCAATTATGTGAAAGAGCTTATGGGCTGATTTTTTTTTTCCCAACTGCTTTTAGTGAATGGAAATTGGCATGCAAATAAAAACAAGGCTAGAATTTTTGCTAACTGAAACATTATGAAAAAGTTGTATTATTAAAAGTAAAGTTTGATGCTCCATTAGCTCATTAAATTAGAGTTTGTTCTTTTTTTACTTTAATGCAGAGTCAGAAGTAATACTGCATTTCTGGGAGAGTTATTTTCAATTGATTGCTGTATGTGCTTTTTGGAGAGTGTATAATGCAGGTGTGTATGCAATTTTACAGCTATGCCAACATATTTTATAATACAATTTCACATGCAAATTACAGCTATATAGTGTAATGAGCTATTCTTTCTTTCCTTTTATAGCATCTCTAGCCATGCATCCAATGCACACAGAGTGATTTTTTGGCTTACCAGGCTTCAAACCATTAGACCACCAAAGAGCTGTGAATTAAACACAGTGCAAGCCATGGCAGAGTTCAGGCTCACGTGTCAAACCATAATGAGAATTGCGCAGCCTCTCAAATATCAAACTTGGGGACTGATTCATTCAGTGGCTCCGTGACCTGACAAGGCACTA
Source organism: Bombycilla garrulus (assembly GCA_013400315.1). Taxonomy (NCBI): domain Eukaryota; kingdom Metazoa; phylum Chordata; class Aves; order Passeriformes; family Bombycillidae; genus Bombycilla; species Bombycilla garrulus. Next base: position 202,152 of record VXBU01005291.1, read on the forward strand.
TGATTAATTGCACACATATTCCCTCTGAGGTTTTCCTGCTCATGCTTTCTGCAGCAAAGATTGTTAGCTTGACAGATCAGCATAGCAGCCTCTTAAGATGCCAGAAAGGGAAGCGAGCTGTTGGTTTGTGATTGAAAGTTAATGGAGGAACAGCAGATGTTCCACGCTGAGGAGAGAAAAAAAAAACAAAAAAAAAAAAAAACAACCAAAAAAAAAACCCAGAAAAAACAACCAAACCAAAGAGGCTTTGATTCTCAGAGAAAACCACACACAGGAATAAGCTGATTTTTTGATAACTCTGGCTATGGGATTTCTGCCAGGGATTTAAAGACTTTATTTGCATGATATAATAGGTGTCATAATTAGAAATTCAGCTGTGTTTGCTTTCGTCTGATTATTGAAATATATGCCACGGCACAAGTGTTTTTCTTTTCTTATTAAACACTGCTGTAGGTGTCTCCTCTTCCATGTGTTTGTTCTTGTTACTCTGGCCATTTAGGCTAAAGTTTGCAGAAAATCTGATTTGGCAGACAGCTCCCATATTTGCAATGCTGAGCAACCATGCTTGCACAGCACTTCCGTTCTGTTCACAGGCAATCCACACCATCCCGCTGTCTGACCAGCCCCACTGCCAATTTTAAATAGTTTTCATTTTTCAAGTAAGCCTTAGCAAATTGCATTAGACACCTCCTCAAGAATACCGAAGCCCTACCACTTTATCTATTAAAGGGTTTTAAACATTGACCAGTGCTTGCTCTTCCACTGGACAGTGTTTCCCAGCTGGACTCTGATGGGATAATACACGCTTGATGCATGCTTTTGTGTTGTGTGGGAAATGAGTTGAGCTGTGTAGCAACCCTCTGTAGACATACCTGCTCCTGTGGGCATGACAGCCTGGCTCAGTGAGGAGAGCTCCCAGAAGCAAACTGCAGACAGGGAAACCCCAGAGGGCAGCACCAGGGCTGGGGTGGGCAGGGAAGGCTGAGCCATGGCAGCAGATACATGGAGAGCTCTGCGCTCTCACACCTCACAGATGTCTTTGTTCTGTTCTAGGGCAAATCTCTCAAAACACACTTGGAAGTACAAGCCTGGAAACTGAGACCTGTGCTACCTCCCCACTGCGCTTCCCAGCCTGTATCCTGCAGCACCTACTGAAGAGCTGAGTTGAAAACAGTCCTTCAAATCCAGCAGTCTATGCTGGACCCCTGTCAAAGGACTATGTTTATAGCAGAGATTATGGGTAATGATCTTCTAAAGTAACCCTGGATTCTCTCATGCCATCCCTCATCTGCTCCAAGTTTGAAATTAGATGTTCATTCAACAGCTACATTTTCTAACTTTACTATATCTTGTCTGTTACTGGCCACACAGAAACACATAAGCAGGAAAAAAGGCAACAAAAATTGCTTCTATTACTGAAACTTTTTAAATTAGTGTAAGAAACTAACAGAGAAAGATACTGTATAAACAAATTGATATAATTGCACTACATGAAAGAGGAGGCAAGTCTTACTGAAGCAGAGCAGTAGACAGCGTGCCAGGACAAAATTCCTCAAAGCAATGGCATATAAATATTGAATAAAATGCAAAAGCCAACTCTGCAGATGGCTTCGGGAAAAGCAGCCGCTCTGGCTGCAAATATGTTTCAGAGAATACACCACAAAACCTGGAAATCTGCAAAGCCGAGGAGGAAATCAGTGAATAATTTGCTAGAGGGAAATCCCCAGCTTCCACAATCAGGTACAGGGATTACAACGACATCTCTAAATCAGTGAGGGATGGGATGAGGCAGAAAACAGAATTGTAGGATTTTTAGTTTTCACCTTAGCATCACATACTGCCATGCCAGGCATATACCTACTGATGGTCTTTGGATACCAATTTAAATATTTAACTTGGGGTGTTAACCTCCCAGCAAAATAATTTAATATAATCTCTCTCTAATTTCTTCCAGAGGCCTTTGCAAAAGGCATTTCCAGCAGATTTAAATATATGATTGCCAATCAAGTGAGCTGCATCCGCTCAATTTGCTTCTTGCATTTTGCTCAGAGAACCAGCTGTATGATTCACTCACAAAAGCTTCTGGAGCAAAGCAGAAGAGGATTTTGTTAATCTGGATTTGTGAGCCCCAAGGTACAGGTTTAAAATTTCATGATGAATCTGTGTCACTGTGAGTTTCCTTTTCCCTTGGGAAAACAAAGGACGAATGTATGTAGAAAGTCAGGCTTATTCCTCTTAAGTGTAAGAAGCTACCAAAAAGAAATAAATGAAGATAATTTGGCATCACCTTACTCAGATAAACTAACCACCCCACAGCAGCAGTTTTGTGCGTATTAAAAACTAGCAACCAGGCCCCCAAATCAGACACACAGTACAGTGTTTCTGTGGGTTGGTGAGGCAAGAGAAGTGCAGTAGATGCAAACAAGGCCACTGCAGTGAGACATGAGTAAAACAAAACACAGTGTCCTTTGCCAGACAGCTCTTTCAGAAGTTTTGCAGGCTTTCTTCTGAGAGCTCACACCCTCTCTGCACTATTCTTTTCAGTAGGCTGAGACAGAAGGTACCAGTGTGAGCTGGACAGCAGGCACATTCAAAGTGGTGATGTTTAACACATAGAATTGCAAATTTTTCTCACAAGAGGTATTTTTCATCTACAAGACTGGAGGTGCTTGAACGTATGCAAACAATGCCAACTGGATCTTTCACACAGAGTAATGTGCCAAGAAGCATCACATTCCTGCCCCTACAAACATATTTCCTTAATTTGCTTTGAAGAAACAGCTATCCCAGTGTGGACTGGGACCAGAGGACACTCCAAAAGTCACATAGCAAGTAAGAAGGGAAGCAGCAAGTGACCTCCAGTCACTAGGCTGCCCTCACCATGCATCACCCTTATTACTGGGCACCACAGTGTGTACAAGAGATCTTATGGAAATCAGCTCTAAAGCACACAATACAATCAATCTGAACAGGACACTGGGCAATACAAGCAGGTCTGTTATCGTGCCTTGTGCCAACTAAGCTTTCAGGCTTTCAAATCTAGCACTTTTCTCATCCTCAGGAAATATTTCTGCTATGTGTTAAAATCACAACGAACACCAAGGCATTTACACATAATACTAAGACTATCAGAGATTAATACAATGCACAGTATGTTTAGAACTGCAGAATTGTTAATGTAGATTAAAGTGCTTTGCCAGTAATCACTCACTTTCCTGACCAAGCCACATGGCTTCTCTTTTTTGCTGCACTCCAGCACTGCCAAGCTGCACAGCTGGTCCCAGGGGGGGCCAGCCCTGTGGGGACAATGACAAGTGCCATGAAACTGCTCTGGCCCCAGCCCCTGACTACAGCACACAAAAATGTGCTCTGGGAGACTTCCAGAAATATGGAACTTTCTGTGCTGAGCAAGTGAACCAGAGCTCGTACCACCATCACACACAACGAGGAGCTGGGGCAAGCAGAGAAAGCAGGCCCAGCAAAATTCCATGCCCACACTGCTGGGCATTTTCTGGAACATCCCGCATTCAGGGAGCTGTGTGTGACTGGAATAGGCAGCTCAGCAGCAAACACCCACAGCTCCACAAGGAATTGATGTCTTTCTCTGGTGGTGTGAGTCACACCAATAACACTCAGGCTCTCCTCAGCAAGCACTCAGGCACTCTGTTATTTGGGCAAGAAGCTGGTAAAACACATTCATGTAAAAAAACATTACTGTAAAATCCCTGCCCAGCTTGGAGAATTCATGAAGAGGGTATCTGAGAGGGGACAAGAGGGGACTGAATACCACTGAGGCAGTAAATTTAGATCCAGTATTTAATCATATTTTCCAATAATTGTTTCATATTTTTAGAAGTATTTCTGAGAAATTTCTACAATTCGTCACAGTGAATGGCTGACAGTGAAAGATTTTGTCTAGACAGAAGGTAAAGTTTGAATTTTAAAATTAAATTCTACACCATGAGGAAAAAACAATTCAAATCGGCACAACGTTACATTTGACTTAAAGCTCAAAAAAAAAAAAAAAAAA
>VXBU01005291.1:206206-224604 GCA_013400315.1 Bombycilla garrulus
GAAAGAAAACAAACAAAGAAACAAAAAGAAAAAATAAATAAAAATGAAAAAAGGAAAAAAAAGGAAAACCCCCAAAAGTCAAAACCCCCAAAGCAATCAAATTTTATTGTTTTGGAAATATGTTATATCTAAAGTAACTATTTTAAATACTTAATAATAAACATTAGCAAAGATCACCTTGTGGAGATGAAAGTAACATCAGGGAGTTTTATAAACTGTCTCAGTTTCTGGGTAGCTGCTCTTCAGCACTAACAGCACACAGCATATTTGATGCAGTGCAGATTTTCTCCTTTTTTGGGTAGAATATACTTATTTAGTGCCATAGCAAAAGAAGCAATTAGCTGGCATTTGGTGGGGGAATCTCACAAGACCAATCCTGAGACAAAAGCAACTCTACCACAGATCACACTCTGGAAGGAGATGCAGCTAGGTGCCCCTGCAGACCTGCAGGTGTGTCAGGTTGCCCCACCTGAGACCTTCTTGCAAGTTTTTCTTTTCCATGAGCAGCCTTGCCATTCACAAATGCTTCTTCTTTTTTATTGCCTCTGCCCTGACAGCCAAGCTCTTGGCACAGAGGGTCAGGACCACAATGAGGACTCCAACCAGGAAAGTCACAACAGGCCAGAGGAAGCAGTGCAAGAGAACAGTCTCGTCATGGGTGCGCTTCAGCATCACATCATCTGGCCTGTGAAGAGGAGGAGCAGAAGATGGACAAAATATAAATCAAAATAATAACATCAATTCATCATAAATGGAAGTCATCCAGCATAGTAAGAGTGAAGGCGCTTTATTTGCCAAAGTGTTAGAAAATTATTAAGTGGACCATTTCATTCGTTGCTTACATTTGCCTTTTTATCACCAGCACTCATGACAGACTGGTAGAGCTTTCCATTTGCAGTGTTTGCAGGCTAACAAGTTCATTTGGATTAAAAAAAGAAAAAAAAGAAAGAAAAAGAGCTTTGGTGCTTTACATGTTCCAAATAGAATGTGGTCATCACAAAGTCATGAGAGATAGAGGCATCACGCTGACTGTGGATTGCAAAACCACTCTGGCAAAAACCTAATACCGGGCAGAATTTATGCATATCTACCTCAAATATTATCAGGCCCTGTGAAATGCTAAAATTAAACAGTAATTAAAGATTTGTTTTTAGCTTTGAGCACTGATGTGTCCATGGGGCTACATGGAGGCTCCTCATGAAGCAAGCCCTGGCTGTGTTTTGGGTCTGGGCAGGGAGCAGGTCCCAGTCCTTAGCACAGGACTGCTGGTGGCCCAGGCTAGCCCAGCTGTACTGGCTGGCAATAACCTGCACGAAATCTATCCCCACGAGGACTACAGCCTGCCCCGGGTTGACCAAGGTTCCCAACTCAGCTCCTTCCCAGCAGTGGCTGTTTCAGCATTAAGCTGTGATTTGGGGCTGCAGACAACAGAACTCCCACAAAGATCTGAACAAGACTCCCACGAAGATCTGAACCTCCTTGCCTCCCCCAGCAGCATCTAATACACAGTCATGGTGAGGTCTGTGACAGGTTTATGCGTTTCCAAAGGGAAACGGAGGGAGGAGGAATATTGCAGGCGGAAGGATCCTGACCATTTGGAAACTTAGCTGTGCCACATGTCTGAAAGATCTGCTGTCCTTTTGCCTCTTCCAAGTCTGGGATGTTGTTTGGGAAATGTGATGGCAGGTTTTCCTCAGCTCTGGCTCTTTCTACTCTCCCTTGCAGTTTAATAGTTATTAAATCAGTCTCATGGCAGTTGCACTTTGCTCTTGCCTTCCCATCTACAGCCAGAGACATGCGGTCTGCTGGAAAACTATCTGCAAAGGAGAGAAACAGAACGTTCTCCAATTAGAAAAATATCTATCATTTTGACTCATGTCAGTCCTCACTTATGTCAAGCACTCTAATCACATGTTGCTTCGTAAATGCCGCCTGACACTTCTTGAGCAATGAACCTCACAGCCTAGAATCCTGGCAACCCAGGCTCATCCAGCCATGTCCTGGGGATCAAGGTCTCTCAACACAGTGGCACAAGGGGGCAGATACCTGTTCAATGGCTGTTGGTCTCTCCCACAGTATTTTTGTCCTGATCAGAAAGTAGCACTAAGAAAGAATTCTCTATGGGGACAAAAGAAGGAATTATTTTTCCTTCACTGAGAAATTGAATGGAGGTGCTTGCAAATCTAAAGAGTTTTATCCACCCTTAAGGAGCTACTGGAGCCAGACTGCAAAGCTACACCTGATGCCAGATTTAATTACACTTGTATTTGCATTTAGCAGTCTCTCACTCAAAATTGCTACGTGGAGAATCCTCTGCACTGTACCAGTCTGAAAGTCCCCAAGACCACCACCATGCATGTCTCTTTGTTTCTGTAATAAGGAGCAGAATAAAACTCTGATTGTGAGCAGCTCAGCTGTATTATATAATTTTAAATCCAGCAGCATAAAAAGATATCAAAAGCATACCAGGTGTGTTCAGTAGTGGAATGCATGAATTCTGTGCAATCAAAATCCTCCACATATATATAAGCAGGCACAGGTGGAGACTATAAATTGAATAAAGCAGTATTAACTTTATGGGTGCAAACTCACCAACCTGTGCACCTGAACAGAGAAATCCTTTCACAAGAGGTATAAGCCTACTCCCTCACAGTTACTGTATCATCATCTGTGAATAACAGAGTGTTAATTGGCAAGGAAGCCATGAGTAGGCAACACTCAATCTTCACAGCTCTGAACTTATTAATGACATTAAATTTTAAGGATTTTTTTTTAAGAGGATGCTAGTTCAAAAATAAAGGAGAAGAGAAAAATAAAGGAGAAGAGAAAACCAGAAAATTGGATTCAATTAAAGGAAAGTGTGATTAGGGAAAGTTAGGTATCCTTTGGACTGAATTTTGAATGTTTTGAAAAACATAGGTACCAAAGATAGCAGCAATGGATGTCAAACACTCATTATAGATGTGACTGTGACTTAGTAATTTAGAAGATTTTCCCTTTTGGAAAAGAGTCAAAGATAAAGCCTTTAAGTAAGTCTTGAGCTGAGGTTTGGGTTTAGATGGTTATTACTGCTATTTTTAGGTACAGCAAGAGTCCCTGCCCACTGGTGTGGCCTCACCTTGATTCCTGTGTGCAGTTTTGGGTGCCACAATACAAGATATTAAGCTGTTTGGATGCTGGAGAGCATCCAAAGGAGGGACATGAGGATGGCGAAGGGCCTTGAAGGGAGGCTGTATGAGGAGTGGCTGAGGTCACTTGGTTTGTTCAGTGAGTAGAAGAGAAGATTGAGGGGAGACCTCATTGCAGTTACTTCCTCACAAGGGGAAGAGGAGGGGCAGACACTGATCTATTGTCTGTGTTTCCCAGTGACAGAAACCAAAGAAATGGCCTGAAGCTGTGTCAGGGGAGGTTTAGGTTGGATATTAGACAAAGGTTCTTCACCCTGAGGGTGGCTGGGCACTGGAACAGGCTCCCCAGGGAAGTGGTCACAGCACCAAGCCCATTTGAGTTCAAGAGGCATTTGAAAAGTGCTCTTGGGCACATGGAGTGACTCTTGGAAATGGTGCTGTGCTGGTTTCAATGATCCTTGTGGATGCCTTCCAGTTCAGAGTATTCTGTGATTCTGTGGCACATGAAACACAGTAATGTAACTACTTTGGGTTTTCTTGACAAAGCTAGCAGCTTTGACTTTTCATGCTACTTTTTTAAAGGTGACCTGCCTGCTCTCACAGTCTGAAGGCTTGTTGTTTTACTTGGAAACAGAAAAGGAAAGGTGCTCTGTAGCTGGGGGGAAGACTTCTCATGCTAAAGACCTCTCTTTTCTGGAAAGCCTAAGAACATCTCTCCCCTGGTGCTGAGGCAGTGATGTTGAACCCAAAGGAGGTACATCACGCCTACAAAAACGTGTTTTTTCCCTGTAAAAATCAGCAGATATAATTAAATTTGTTGCCTTGTTCCTGTAAGTACAGTATCTTTAATAAACCTGTATTTGCTCTGTGACTTTATATAGTTGCTCAGTTCAAAGATGTTGGCAATGGGGTTTTGCATATTCCCCCTAAGCCTGACTACTGTCAGTCGTTCCTTTCTAGCAATGCTACCATTCATATTTGCAGTAAATGCAAAGCCTCTTGAGGGCTTGCACCCAAAATCCTAACACCAGTTATCCATGCACAAAACAGTGGCAGAGGCAAGAAAGAGACCTCGTGGGACAAATGGGGGGAAACTCCCAATGATTGCATGCCATGCTCAGGCATTCAGACCCAGTTCTTGCTGTGAACAGTGATGGCCACTGTGCAGCACCACCACTGCCCAGCAGCAGTCCCAGGGTGAAACAACAAGCAGACTGAAAAAAATAATCCCTGAAGAAGCCTTTTCCTTATCCCCCCAGCTTTCTCTTTCACTGAAAAGACAAGGAGGAAGGAATTTTTTTTCATTACTAAAAGGTGAGGCAAGGACTTATTTTTAGCAGGATTTTGAGCTCAGGGCTAGACCCTTGTGGAGCTTTGAGCAGGGCTAACTGGAATAATTGTTACATTATACAACACATCCCTGTTTGGTTCTGCCAGGTAGTTCAAACAGACACAAGATAAAATAGGCCTCCAGCAGAGCAATTACTGAACATCATGGGGAGAATGGTAGTGCAGGGATTACCAAAAAGTCATGTAGGACCCAAAGGTTACAGGCACATAAACATTTCAGTCATCACTTATGAACCACACTGTGAACCTTATGTTGCACAACAATAGCTGACAGAGGTGGAGGCACAGGATAGGGAAACCTTACAAACATTTTTGTATTCAAACAAATCTGGATTTAAAGATGTTTGCAATACACTGATTTTTTTTCCCACAGATATTCACATCCCTTCACTCTGACAAGCAGTCATTTCTTTCCTTTATTGTTGCAAGATGCAGAGATCCTCAGCTGGATGGTGGCATACAGAGGCAGAACAGTGTCTTACTGACAGTAAAGTCCTTTTCCCCTTGGGCCCAAGCACTGCTCCACAGGTGGAGGGAGTTAGTTTAGAAAACTGTGAAGTAACAGAGCAAACCAAGATCCATGTTCCAACATTTTATGGATGAGCAGCCCTACTACCTGAGCACCCTTGGCTTACGCATACAATTATTCTGAGATAAGTGGAAACTCTGCAGGGCACCCCAACAACATACAGCTTGTCACTAATCACTTGACAGGGTTTGCTCTTCAAATCTCTGATGAATTTGTGAATAGCATCCTGCAGCAAACACAGGGGAGATTAAAGCATCTGCTGATGTGGCTCATCTGCTGATGTGGCTCATCTGCTGTGCTACAGCAAAGGAAACACAGAGTGTATGGGACAAACCCAGAGTTAACAAGCAGTAATTCCACATAAATCAGCCACTAATAAGAAATTACTTGACACAGGTTGCTCTGCCTATCTCTGCATAGCATGAGACAGTGAGGTCTGAGCTCCTGGCAAACTTAGTTTCTCTCTTTTCGTTCTTGTCATGGATATCAATGAGACCTGGAACATGAAGAAATAAAGCGACAGCATCTCCCCCATCCTGCCTGTTCCCATAGGCCTCTCTCTTTAGGGCATGTAGCTGTGGCCCTTGTTTGCATGAGGTCATGACTGCAGACCCCTGGGACACTCAGTGTGAGATCCAGAGCACCAAAGCCCTAGAGCCCAGTGCCTTCTCAAAACTTTGGCAACAACCTGAGAACTTCATCTGAATTTATCCCTTATTTTAGAGCCTGAAATACTGAAGGTTGGTTTCTGCTGTGCTGAGCTTCCTTCAGACTGGAGTATCATCATGTCAGCAGACAGGCACCTTCACCAGAGATCCAGAAAAACAGCTTCTCCATGCAGCTCGAGCCCCTTTTCCCAAAGCATGTCAGAGTGGGACACTAAAAGTGTGGGACACTTTGCCTACAGTGGCAAAGCAAAACCTCACTCTTCAGTAAAGCACTGAGCTCCAAGATAAGCTGTACTTTGGTTACATCAGATGAATGTCAGGCAGATAATTTTGCTGGGCAGTTTGATTTACAGTTACAAAGAATGGTTGAAATTGCCAAGTCTGCTTCTCATCCCTCTTGTATAACTTTGAACTGTAAGAATGGCACCCATTTTTTTCATCTTTTCAAAGAAACCTATTGAAACTAGCAAACTGAAAGGGAGATGTTACCCAACACTACACTCTGCATGCCGCAACAGTTCTGACAAAGAAGATGAAGTAAATGAGATGAATAGGAGATGATGTTCATTCATTGCATGTTTATTTACCTAGAATTTTATTCTGCCATTTCAAAAGAGGGAGTGTTAATATTACAAATACAACATTCTCTAAGGAACTATTTACTATATGTTTTATACAGATTGACAGAGAACAGTTAGCTTATCCACACTGTGAAAAATACACTGTCAGAAAGTATGCACACTTCTATTTTGAAGGGAACAGATTTCTCCCTTGGTTTGTTATGGTTTTTTTTACTGCTTTGAAGGCTGCTTAGTCATCATTGCTCTAAAAGTAAACCCAAGCAAGCACATTCCTAGTCAGCAGAACTTATCTCCCAAAGCTCATTGCTATCTCCAGAAGAAAATAGATGGTGTACACATTTCAGCTTAGACTATCTTCCAGTATCTCTGGCAGCCAGCCTCTCTAATACTGTGTATGAATTGTTGTATGATCAGCAAAAGACAGTGTTTCAAGGCAGCCATTGTGCTGGCAAGGACTTTTAGCAGTATAGGATTCATCATCTTTAGGGAAAAAAATCCTTCCTGGATGCTGCACAATTCTTCAGTGCCAGCTTACATAAATGTCAGACACTAGGCAGCACACCGCCTCAGAAAAGCTTTGTCTTTTCTTCACCAAAACGTAATTTGGGAATCAGTTCACACATCTCTGGACACCTATCGCCCTACACTCCTTTACAGGTGAGAAATAGACATCTCTGGGCATCTGACTTCTATCAGGCATTTACTTTAAGGTAAGATAAAAGGCTCCTGTTTCTTTCCACTGACTAAAAAAGTTAACTTTCACACCAGTTTAGATGGATCCTAGCCATTATTTCTTCCACAGACAATACCCTGTTTCTGACTCTCCTGCTCACTTGGGCAGTGGGTGCTTCGAGTCCCAGTTCTCGGGAATACAAGGAACTGGCAACACCTGCCTGCCCAGAAAAACCAAAATCATGACTTGGCTCCTGGTTACTAGATCCAAGCACCTTGCCCGCCAGAGGATTCCCAAGAAGGTCCCTGACAGGTCTGATGTCATCATACAGAGTGCCCTAAGCTTTAACTCCTGCTTGCTGTAAGCAATGTTTCTTTCCCTTCTAAAGCAAAAAAAAAAAAAGCTACAAAGTTTTGGTGGTGTCCCTCTGCAAAGAGTTTACCAGAGACAACAAACTCAACCTGGGCATGCTGACTGGGTCTACATTCTCTCCAGGGATACAACTATTACAGCTAGGCTAGGACAAACCTGAAGCCAAGGCACTCAATGGGACACCCACAGGAGAGTCAGGCATTTCTCTGCCTGCCATCCATTTTCCTCCTGTTTGTCTTTCTGGACTTAAATACCTGATGCCAACACTCCCACACTGAGCCCTGAGTTGCACTTGCAAGTCATGAGCTATTCCCTCAACTATTTAACTTCCAAGAGTTTGTGGGATAGGACTAACCTCCTCCTGCAGCCACATTACCTTTTATTTCCTGGCATATCACCATGAGAAAGAGACAGGAAAAAGGACTCCCTCCCCTTTCTGTTTACTGAAGGAAGGAAACCACACGTCACTCTCATACACATGGAAGTCACAACAACACTGACAGTAAAAGTAAGAACTGGAACAGAAGGGGAGATGCTTTAGGTTACAGCTTTCTACTCTGCAAGCACGTATGAAATCTGGCAGTTCTGTAGATGTTTGTTACACGTATCTGCTCCATTAATCCTCTAGGAACACAATTACTGAATTAGTTTGTAGTATTTACCGATCTCCCCTTTTCTTCCATGAACACAGTGAGGTTTCTTTTCTGTAGAGGAAAGAAATGTTAATATCCACATCAGAAATCTGTCATCTGAGTGTGAAAAGCCAAGACACCTTTTGCTATAAAATTGCATGTTTTCAGGAAAACTTTTGTCAGAGTTTATATTTTTACTTCAAGCGGTAAAAATACTCCTTTGCTTTCCATATAGCTTTTCATCAACAGAACTGTCTCACAAAGTTCTGCACTGAGCTCTGTGTGCTAAAACCACATTTCTCTGGAGGGGGGTCTCTGTGTATGTATCTATATATGCATATATTTATATATATTTTCAAACAGAACCAAGGCACAGCTGTTAAGCAGATGCATAAGCACTCCTGCCTAACCAAATGGAGATTACTCACCTCAAGTGCTGGTTAAAATAGCATGTAAATGGTTGAGAACCCACTTTCTCCTTCCAGTATTTCTGCTTGTACGTGACGTTCTCGGAGTTCTCCTGATCATCTCTTGCACAGGGAGGGATGTATGAACACTGCCAAGACACATTGCAAAACAGTTACTGCTGTGCTCAAGAACACAGGGCATCACTTCTCTGTGTTTTCCTTATGATACCAGTGTGACTGAAATGGACAAAGAATAATAAACAAAAGCTCCAAAGAAACAAAAAAGAAATATTAGCTGAACTTCACTTCAGTTGCTAATTATTTTTTGCAGGTAGTGGAAAAGAATATAGTAGCATTCAGAAAAAAACTAAAGGCTTTGTCATGTTCGTTCCACTCTAGAACCAAAACACCTCATAACATCTTGGGGTTTGGCATGATGAATGTGAAAATGATTGTTTCATTTTGATGTATTCCTAGCCAGCTGCATGGATTGGATTTGAATGACTTCCTGTTTTCAGTGAGGCATGTCATCACAAGTTTTGTGAAGTATCATGCTAATAAATAACTCAAAGGGTCCAGCAAGCTTTCCCAGATGATGGGATATCTGGCTGACATCCACTTTTACAACACAAGGAAAGAAAAAAAAAACTTCACAGCCCTACTTCAGTAGAAAGGTTCAGCATCTGCTTCTGCTGTACAGAAGTCAAGGAGAGTTGAGCATGTAGCTGAGCTATCTGCATTTCTCACCCTCAAACATCTGCTTCAAAGCCCAGAGATCAAGGGAAATTCCTCCCCCAGCTTTGGTGCACTTGGGACTGGGCTTTCAGAGGCTTCCCTTTGGGTCACACACATACACATACCTTGTTTCCAAGTCTTTGACACACCACCCTTAATTCCTAGTCACAGGCAGTTAAACAACAGAAAACAAATAGTGCACTGAATCAGGTGTCAGCACCATCAGAGTCCCGTGTCCAAGCACAATCTCTCTCATTTTTACTAGGCATCCATACAGGAGATCATGACAGGAGCTGTTGAACCACACTGAGTAGCACAGCTTAACTGATCCTCCCATAACAGAGGTTTTTCACCTTGCAGGACCTAGGGGCACCAAGGCTCCAGGGGCACACACTGAATTTTAATTCCTTTAAAATCGGGAGCTGCAAACAGAAAAAAGTGTGACTGGGAACACAGTTAAAAGCCTCCTACTTAGGAGGAAGCAGGAGGTGAAGGGTGCAGGAAGTCCTAAAGGGGGGCCCACAACAACTTCTTCACAGTGTCCTGAGGGCAGTAACAGCAAGGAGAGCGATACCCTCTCTAGCATGAGACTAAAGATCACCGTGACTCACTGTGCCTAGTGAGTGCTTCTCCTTCTGCTGACTTTCCACAGGGGCCTACCTTGCCCCCAGCTGCACACTATACCTAAGATGTACAGACCTACAAGTCCATGTTCAACAACTTGAAGATTTGCCATTCCAAGGGCAAGGGAGAAATCTCAGGATTTTATTCTCCTGATCATGTAAAATCTGGCCACTTCTGTCAGCACCTGCAATTGCTGCCAGTGTCTTTCATGATTCAGAATGAAAAAATCTGAAAAGTTCTCCTTGCAGATTTCAAACTGAAACCTACCTTTTCCACATGCAAGGATCCCCATTTTCACATGGACTCCTGTCTGGTGTTGCCAGGGCACAGAGCTCCCTTTAATTTTCCTGTTCACAGGACCCTAAAAAAGGATTGTCCCACTACCGATGATAAAGGACAGAAAGGAGTGGCAACACCACTCTATTTCAGAAATCAGAATGCAGGATTTATCACATACACATCTTAGATAATATTCCTTGGTCAGTAGAATTTTTTGTTTGGTTGGCCACTCTGAAAGCATCAAACACCCCCTTTTTCCTCCAGTGTATAAACACACATGCAGCAGCTGGGCAGAGTCAGCAAGTTTGGCACAAAAACACCTGAGAGCACTGCTAGCTCTTCTCAGATCCCCTGGCAGCACCAACGTGCTGCACCATCCCGGCTGGTCCCCTCCTCCCTGCTTGGCCTGGGGTCCAGCACTTCCAACATCCTCTACCCTGATGTTTTCCTTTATGGAGCATTTCCTGCTTTGGAAATGGCACAAAATCCCACAAGTTGTGCACCCATTGCCTACATCTGACTGTAATCACCATGCTGCTCTTCCCAAGACCCCAGCTTGTAGGTAGCCCCCAGCTTTTAGGGGCTCTAGAAAGAGTTCCCAAACCAGCCACTATTTAGCCAGCACATAAAATGCATAACTAGAAAAAACCTCTAAGTACCGATATACACTATTTTGCCTAAAATCACCCAGCTATCTCAAAACTGCTATTCCTGTGTTATTGGCTCCAGTACAAATATTTCCTTTATGCTCTGAAATGTTCCTTCCTCCTGGCTGAGCCTACAGCTGTCCTGTGCTATGAAAGTGCAACCACCCCACCAGTCCTGATTAAACTTTCTCTAAATCCTTCAGAGATCTTCCACCCCCCACAAACTATTACTTGAATCCTTCACAATGTTCATAACCTGATTGTCTTAGGTTACAATGTAAAATGTGCCAGAGGGTCTGTATTCTATCTCCATCTTCATTAACTGTTGAAACAAAGGAGGGGCAGTGTTTTTCTTTGCCTCCTCCCCTGGACTATCTCCTGTTAATGGGCCATTAACACCTTGCCCTATGAATCATAGATAACTCACTCCGGGAGCCCTTTGTGTTTAATGGGCCATTGTGAGGACCCACCCCATGACTCATACAATAACATCAGCCCATTGTGAGGATCCACCACATGACTCATAGAATTACATAATCCCATTGTGAGATGCTCCACCCAGGGGGAGGAGCCAAGCATTCCCACCTGGATATAATGTGGGAACTGGGACAGAACAGGGAGCCCTGACCCACTGGTTTCCAGAGGACAAGAGCTACCAGACCTGTCTACAGGATCACTACTTCAGCAAGACCACCTCATCTGGACTGCTGCCACGACCCTAACTAGCAGGGTATCAGGTTGTATACTGACTCTGTCAGTGGTTTTTGTTTTCTTTGTATTACTTGCATGTATTTTACTTTTTCCTATTAAATTGTATTTCTGACTTGGAGTCTCACTGGTTTTGCTTTCAAACCAGCACGCCTGATGAACTGCTGGTTAGCCCCATCCTGTGTTTCAGGCTTAGAAACACCCAGAGAGGTCTCTTTTCCCAAGAGATATACATCTAAACAGGCAGGTATCAAGCTTTAACAGACTCCCAGGACATTTCATCACAGAGGACTTCACATTTTTTCCCATCAGTCCCCATGCTGCTAGCTCAATATGAAGATATTAAAAATTTAGTTTTTCAGGGCAGGGATTTTTCTTTGTTTGGAAGATGTAAAGGGGACCCCAGACAGTTTCTCCAGGCGGCACTTCTGTATTTTCCCATGCCAAAGCAGGCCAGTGTATGGGAGTATTGCCAGTATCCACAGGACGGACACCTGGAAGTTGGGCACAATAGTGAATGCTTTCCATAACTCAGACTTCACACCATTCTCCGCACAAGTAATCCTAGCTGACAGAAAGCATGCTGGATACATTTATACCTCTTTGTCTTTATGTTCATGTGGAAAACACAAAGGAGACACCTGAGGTCTCACATAAATTGGTGTGACCTCACTGCTCCAGCCTATTGAGGATTACCAGCCTTGATGAGAGGAGAGGTCCCTGTCCAAATATGAATCCCTGATGCCACCCTGAAACATGAACTCAATGTGACAAAGGCCTTAAACCACAGAGAACACCCAAGATGCAATCCCAGTGTGAACATATCAGCTGATGCACAAACACTGGAGATTGTTTGCTGCCCCCAGATGCCAGCACAGTCCCCACCAACTCAAGGTGCTTTTTGTCCCTTTCCAATGCACACAGGGGGTGGATCTCTCTTTACTCAGACTCCCAAACACACTTCTAGGGCACTTTACTTGACCAGCTCTATCACCATTCAAAGGACATTCAGCAGGCAGATAAAAAGGAATCATATCCTCATAAATTTTGCTGCTGTGAGTTGATGGATGAATGTGAAATAACTTCCACTTTGGCAATAGACAGTTTCTGAAACATTAATATTGTATTACTCCCTTACAAGACGTGGCATGAAATACTGGCGTCAAAACACAAACAAATGCCAACTGAAAGCAAGCTAGGACACCAGTAAAAATGTCAGTGAACAGCTAATACGACTTTACACCAAGGTTTTGTGGGATTTATATCTGTGTTTGCTGCTGGATGCTCCCACTTCAATGTCCCTGCAGATGCCTGGGAATATTCCTGGTCCTTCTGAACATTGCATGAGGGCAGATATTCTTCCATATCACAGAGAAAGAAGATCTCTTGACTATGGTTTAAGTTCCAGGTTGCATTTCATGCCTTTCAAAGATCAATTCTTGCTTAATTCCATTTTTAATTAAAAAAAAATTAATAATAAAAAGACAGGCTTCATAGACTGTAAGACAAGTCCAATGAAGTTTCAAATGCAGAGAGACATCCCGGACCAAAGCAGAAGCAAATCAGACCAAGAGAAGACAAACCAAAGCAATTCAGGAGCAAGATTTCAAACTCAGTTTCCAAGTGACATGTGGAGGATCATCCTGGTGATCTATGGGACAGAGCACGTACCATTTGTTTGGTGTGGCAAAGCCCCAGAACACGTGCTGCAGTACAGAACTACCTGCAGCCTGTGGCAGACCCCAAACCACAGCAAAGGGATGCCCAAAGGAGGTTGTGACTCTGAGGGAAGCCCACATGGGAGCAGGGTCCTGGCAGGACCTGTGATCCTGTGGAGAGAGGAGCCCACACTGGAGCAGGTTTTCTGGCAGAACTTGTGACCCTGTGGGGGACTCATCCTGGAGCACTTCGTAAAGAACTACAGCCTGTGGGAAGGACCCACACTGGAGAGGGTAACGGAGGACTGTCTCCTGTGGGAGAGACCCCACACTGGAGCAGGGAAAGAGCATGAAGAGGAAGGAGTGCAAATGTGTAATGAACTGACCACAGCCCACATTCCCTGTCCCTCTATGCCTGCAGGAAGGAGAAGATAAAGAAACTCAGGAGTGAAGTTAAACTCAGGAAGAACAGATAGTAGAGGAAAGGCATTTTTAGATTTGATTTTATTTATGCAGTACCCTTCTCTGATTAAATTAGCAATAAAGCAGATTAATTTCCCTGAGTCAAATCCATTTTTCCCATGACAATGAAGGGTGAGTGGTCTCTCCTTGCCCTTATCTCAACTCACAAGCCTTTTGTTATATTTTCTCTCCCCTGTGCACCTGAGGAGTGATACAGCAGCTTGGGTGGGGACCTGAAGTCCAGCCAGGGCCAACCCACCACACCAAGCAATATATGAGCTTCTCCTAACCTTTTGCATGTCTCCATTCACTGCTGGGTTACCTTCGTGGCATGGAAGGGAGGAAGCACTGCCACTGTTCATCCATGGCCCCTGGGCCCGTGTCCATAGGAATTGCTTGGCAGCATCTGCATAGTTTGCCTGTTGCAGGTACCAGTCCAAACACAGATACAAACGCTTCACCAGAGGCACCAGACTCTCACAAAATTATTGTGAAGTTGTATTTTGTTATGAAACCTCTGCCATGGGTCATATTTAAGACAGTCCAAAAATTAAGCCAAATTTTATTTACAAGTGCACAGAAGAGATGACTGCACATCATCTTGTCAGATGGAGCCATTACGCAGAGAAGCGTGACAGGAGCAGGAGCCGGGGCAGGTGTGGAGTGCAGACAAGGGACAGCAGCTGGTTTGCTCCCTTACCCGGGGACAAGTATGGGGAGAACCAGGTCCTGCTGCGTAGCTGCTAACATCTGTCTTACCAGTCACTCCCCTAAGAGTTTCTTCAGCAAAACAGGGAGAAACTACTTCCAACCCTACCCTTAACTGCAGATGTAGAAAGGGAAATGTCTGAAAGGCCAGAAAGCAGACCTTTTTAGCAGCTGCCATGTTCCCCTGTCATTTTCCCTGGGCAGAGCTCTGGCCTGGTTCCTGTGGTGGCTGTGTGCACCACCGCATACCCAATGGCCGGAGAGCGATAGTGACAAATTGACTTTGGAATTAATCCCACTTAAGCCTTATCTCAGAGATTATTATTGCTATCAAGGCAGCTGAAGAAAGGCTGCTGTCCAATAAATTTCTCCCTCTGCGACAGCAATCAAAAAAAAAAAAAAAATCATCAGATCCCTCAGACTGAACACAAATGTAATCATGTCCGGTGTTTGATATATACATATATATATAAATATTCCTGGATTAACCCTGACCCAGCTATATAATCTTTAAAGAGCTAAAATGAATACTGGGCTATACAATGATGTGATTATCTTGGAGAGCAAGAGAAGAAAGAAAATTTCCTTTCCCTGCATCTAGAAAAAGGTTTTTCCTTACTAGAATAGACAAATTCATATCTGTGATATGTTTATATGTCAGCCCACTCTGCTACAGAAACTAGAAGATTTTAAATCCAAATACACTGGGGATTTTGGGGGGGAGTGAAGCCACCAGCTTACTTGGTATTGTTGTGTCTTGTAAGGAGCCTGAACTATGGCTTTTCCAAAACTGATTTACAGGGAAAAATTGCTACCCTACAAAGAGAAGCAGCTAAGCAGAAAGTAAAATTTAAAAACTGTTCAATACAAAATTGGTCTTTTTTTTTTCACTTCTAGCTAGTTGGAACTGATTAATGTGTTGCATGTATGTCTGAGTGTGTGAACATGAGAGAGAATAGTGCAAAAATGGGATGGGAACAGGAGGGGTTAAACAGCTCTCTTTTTTCATAAATACGTATGGGATCCCAAGCATTAAATCCTTTAAATCAGCAGATTCCTACTCTGTGGCTTTAACTAATGTATTTCAGCATAAAATCCTGAAAGTTTTTAAAGACAGCGAGATTTTAAATCAAAAATTAAAGGGGAGTATAACTGTTTGGCTCTGCAAGCATTGAACTAGGGAAATAAAAAGGGAAAACCAAAGCAACAAATACAGACTTCAGTCCCTTACAAAGGTATACTTACCTAATGAGACCTAACCAACTTTTCTTTTTATTTTGTATTTGTTTTACATAAGCTTCTCAAACTAGGGAAAATAATTAGAGCACTTTTTTTCTACACAGTTTTCAACTAAGATAAATTCAATTACCACCAAAAAATGCCGTTACATAAAAAAAATGAATCCTTTCTACTTGGTCACGTCTGGTAAATCAGATTTAATCCTCAGCAGAAGATATCCCAGGATAAATAGCCCACACCTAGAGATGTAAGGTGAAATGTAAAGAAAACAGATTATATTTGTAAAAGCAGGAAAGTACCACACATTACCAACAGTTTTGTTTTCTTATTAAGAGTTAACCTAAAATGAATTGTTAAATAAAAATAGTTTTCTGAGTGACATTTACAGGCATTACTTCTGAAACTCAGCGTGCCTCCCTAAATTGCAATTCAGCCCCTGAATGCAGGTGCATCCTTCTCTTCCCACCACACTCCCAGAAAGGATGAAGAAAATTGAGTCAAGAAGTAAAACCAAAACAAAACTAAACACTTGGACTACTCAGAAAGGTATTGTGGTCACGGTCTAATTTGAAAGGTGCTGCTGAACCTGCGGATGCTGCCCAAGCTGCTGAGCCCAGGCATTCTGGCAGCAATCAGCACTCACCTCCCACCTCCCAGCTGCCATCCTTGCTGGAGATGGCCACAACAGAGACATGGGGCCATGCTCAGGGCAGCCACCACTGCACCCTCTGCAGAGCCACATCACCTTCACCCTATAGCAAAAAGATGACTTTTCTCCTGCATTTTACCAACTCCCCCCTGCCCACCTGAAAATAGAGAGATGTTTAGAGAAATCCTGCTGCTCGGACAGCTAGGGCACCTGGGGCACATCTCTGCCACCGAAGCCCTCTCCACAGGGAGCCTGGCTACAACACTCCCAGGAAAAGACTTGCAGAGCTCTCTCCCAGGCCAGCATTTCGTCTGCTTTGCCATCAGGCTCCATCCAGCACTGCAGCTTCAATCACTCATCAGTTCCGAGCGGTGCCAACAATTTAATCCAAATCTGGTCACATTTACCATCTAGCTACTTACTCTGCTGATTTTTACCCCGACCACCCTTCCAAGCTGCCAAAGGGAAAAAAGCAATTCTCAAACCCTGAGTGTGAAATTTAACCTGCCTTCCAAGGGATGGAGCACACCAGTGCAAGTATGACCGAGGAGATGTGAGGATGCACATCCCAACTGGACACCCCAGCATGCTTCCCAGCCCCTGCAACACAGACCCCTGCATTGTGCTTGGCATGGCCCTTGGAATTATGTTATCTACATCTTGGTCAAAGAGCTGACATTCCCTTCTCCAGTAAACTCCCAATTTCAAGTTCTTTCAGGAGTAGGAGGATTCCGACATTTTTTTTTTCCTTCTTCAAACTACTAACTAAGAGCTCCTCCACTCAGGTGCATGCTGTCAAGGCCGTCTTTACCCAGCATAAAAAGAAAAAGAAGAAGGCAGAATAACTGCCTTTAAAGAAAGAGAAAGCACAAGTCACACACTGCCTTCAGACTTCTCCAGTTTGCTGGAAGATGCAACTTTCACTAATTCTTTATTTGGTCCTTTTTCGTGTGGGTGATGGAAGAGTTTTAAGAATCAAAACAGCACAGGGGAAACTTCTGTTTTGGTGCAGCCTCTACCCCAGGGCCCCGCCAGCAGCGGCACCATTAACATTTCCCCGTGCGCTTTGGGGAGCAACACTGGGAAGTCCTCCACGCTCCGGGACGCGCAAGGCAGCAGCACGGGGCACTGCCCGAGGAGACAGACGTCCCCGCCGGCAGCAGGAGTTCCTCCTCGTGTCCCACCGGCGTCCCGGGGCTCCGGCGGGGCGGGCCGGAGAACGGCAGCGGAGCCTCCGCTGCTGTCCCTGCGCCGCCGCCCGGGGCTGCGCTCCGAACGCGGGCGGGACGGACCGGGGACGGGGCCGGCCGCGAAGAAGTGTGAGAGTGTGTCTGTGTGTATCTGTGTGTATGTTTGCATGTATCACACTACATATAGTATATAATACAGTGTAATACACTATATACTATATTATGCCTTATACACAGTATGTTATACTATTCTACATAGAACCGCAAAATACACCGCATTAGAAGGCACCCACTGGGATCATCAAGACCAACTCCCGACCCTGCACAGGACAGCCCCAAGAGTCACACCGTGTGTTTGAGAGCGAACGTTTTTTGAACTCCGTCAGCTTTGGTGCTGTGACCACTTTCCTGGGGAGCGTGTTCCAGTGCCCAACCACCCTCTGGGTGAAGAAACTTTTCCTAGCATCGAGCCTAAACCTTCCCTGAGAGGATATATAAAAATATCTATATAACTACATATCTAAACACAATATATAAATATAGATGTACAGTGTATAGTATGTTTATAGATATACACTATAGACATGTACTACTTTATGCTGAGCAACAAGCAGAGCGGCATTTCGGACGGATGCTCCCGCACTTCACTTACCACCCCCCACCTCCCAGAAGAGAAAACTCCGCACCGAGAAGAGGGCGGGCGCCAGGAGCGCTGAAAGGGCAGCGACCGCCTCGGTCGGACCGCCGCCCCGCATTTTGGGAGAGAAGGGCGTCCGCGGGTCTCACCTTGGGGTTGGTGCGCAGCTGCCGCTCGTCCTCGTGGAGCAGGGCGGGCGCGGAGGAGCGGGAGGTGCGGACCAGCACCTGCAGGCAGGGGTAGCGGGCGGTGCCGCGGCAGGCGGCCCCGCAGGAGAAGGTGCAGGCGAAGCGCTCCCCCAGCTGCCGCACCGCCAGCACCGTGCAGTTGGCGGAGGCGCCGCCGCCTCGCTCCTGCAGCGCCGGGCGAAGCCAGCAACAGCCCAGCCCCAAGAGGGAAAGCAAGCCGGCGGCGATGAGGAGGAATCCCAGCCGCATGCTCTTGTCTTCCGCGTCCGTGTACTCGTAAGCCGCCCGGCTCCTCGCCATCGCCCGGCTGCCGCTGGCATCCGCCGCCGGGCAT
>VXBU01005317.1:1638-11754 GCA_013400315.1 Bombycilla garrulus
GCAAAAACTCGAACTGCACCTCCACTAGCGTAAGTCAGTTTCTGAATGTATAAAATGCCAGAAACGCTTTTATCCTCTTCATGCATACTTCCTGTTGCCCCCAAATGTTTGTTATCAATGCTGATTTTACTCCCTTAAAACGAACATGAGATTCACCATTTCTCTGAAGGCTTGGTGAATGCTGAGGAGGCAGGAAAATTTGGCTGAAGAACTGCATGACTGAATTTCTAGTTTTCTGCATAATTTTTGATGCTGGTACTCTGCACTTTACACACTCCTGTAGCACTTCTGAATGCTTTACTTTTAGTTTAATCACAAACATTCCTTGTCTCTCCTGTGGTAGTATAAAAATGAAAGAATATGACTCTGTGAGGTTTTGTTTGATTGGCTCAAATAAGATACATGCTGGTGTTTGAAGTGAAGTCAGCTACCTAAAATGAGTTGAAGGAGATTTTTAGCCTTTTTAAATTTTCTCTTCCTTGTTAAAGAAATTTCTCTGAATCCTATGGGCTTTGTGATAATGTCCCGTGGATCTGGATGGCAGAGTAGCCACTGTTTCAGTAAACAAATTCAATGAAGTGTATTTCTGTCAGCGAAACTGCTAGTCTCTTTATCAAAGGCAAGTCCTGAAACACCACATTGTAAAAGAAAGTTTGTATCTGTTGTAGCTTGTAGCAACTGTAGGTACAAAATCTTTCTGCCCACCCTTAAAGAAACTGCAAGAAAATGCAACACTTGCACAACTCTGCTCGATCTCATTTCATCACTAGGAAAGGAATGGTGACCCCTGGCTGTCAAGACCTTTGCATCACCAAAGTCACAGACCACAGTCACAACTTCATTTTTGTTGTATGGTCCTTCTGTAGGATGTCATGCTGCCACCTTGTTGGCATTTTTTTCTCCTTTTTTAAGATCATTACTGTCATCAGACTTTTAGAAAAAAGTGAGGAGTATGTATTAAAAATGTACTGAAGATAAAGGAATGTATCTTTGGAAGCTCACTCAGTGTGTGAAATTCACGCTTTTCACACATTGCTATGTCTGATTTCTGCTTTTGTTTTAAATTACTGTCTTCTGTACATGCTTATCATCTACACAGGCAGCCATATAAGAAACAACATATTCAGAACAAAGACTGTGCCCAGCTGACGTTTAAAAGATGCCAAAACACATCACCTCAAATAGCACAGTAAAAAACAGCTACCTTGCTGATTAGTTTCCAAGGCACAGAAGTGCCTTAGTTGTCAAGTACTTAATTTCCACACAATTTCTTTATGTTCCATACCATGAACGTAGACTGTGTGATAACCTATTCTTAATGCCTTCTTAATATGAGACATATCTACTATCAAAATATTATTTAGCTCATGAAACATTCTGCAACATGTATGTTCTAATTAGCTTGTACATGTATAGAATTAAAATATTTGACCTGGAGCTTATAGGTGTTTTTTACATTGTGCATTGTCACTCAAGGTGTTTCGATTTACCTCTTTCTGTTTCCCTGAGGTTTTTTTTATGGTTTGAAACTTGTACGGAAATAATTTGGTGAAAAATGAATGTGTAAATTCATACATTTCTTTGTGTTACTGTTGTTATATTGCAAGGAATATTTGGCTGCCTTACACGAGTCAGAAGTTTTTTCTACTGCAAGAGGTGTCTGTCTCTTTCCATTTTAGTTTAGTCTGTTAAAATAATTATTCTTGTAGTAAAATTGATTACATTTATCTAGGCAAACATACAGAAGCTTCTAAATCTTCCCAGCAGTTTTATTTCAGGGGAAAAAAGAGGGGGAGTAGGGGGGCAAAGTAAGAGCACCAGAACCCTGGAAAGTTACAGTCTTTGAAAACTAGAGGCATTATTTACTTTAAAGTAACAAGGGATTTGTATAGAATGTTTATTGAAGTTGGCTGTATAAATTCTTTGTATGTTGATGACTGGATGTTTAATATATGTTCTAATAAGCAATATTCTGCACCTGTGGTGAAGGATTACGAATTGGCTTTTGCTTCTTACATGGAAAGGTAATACACCCCATCATCTGGTTGTTTACATAAGTTGTGTGTTTCTGCAGACTTATCTGTTTCTGGTGTAATGTTTTAGTATCAGAATGTATGATTGTGAAGTGGATGTGTGAATACAGGCTGATCCAGCTGCCTAAGAGACAGCAGCAAGTGGTTAGAGATATATTGCTCCTGCATTCATTTATTTCCAAGAGCCATACAGACTTTCTTTGAAATAGGTGACTTTAGTGAGGATTTCAGAAGACTTGCTTTTGATTCAAGCAGCACATAGGTAATACCTTGGCAATTTATGTCTGCACACAAAATAAGAAATGCTTGGCAAAGTTTATAGAGTAGTATCCTTTTGAAGAACTTGAAACAAGCTAAAATGCACCAATAGCTTTTGCTTTTGAATTATTTTTATCTCTACCTCCCCCTCCAATCCCTTTTTAGATGGCTCCTAGCTATGCTGGTGTCTACACTGTGTAGCATTGTCATCTGGTGGATTGTATGTGGCTCCTTTCCGCCCAGCCTGCTATTCTGTCTAGATGGTTTAAGAACATAGTAACCATCAGGACCCTCTGAGAGAGAGCCACTGTGTAAGTGTCCCATTCCATTTCTCTACAATAGCTCACACTTTCTGTCTAGTATGTCTCATAAATGCATGTTTTCATGTCATGTTTCTTGCTGGCTTTGTTGCAAGAGTGAATCTCGCTGCTCTGGCTTTGTTATATTTTTGTGTATATTATTTGGAATAATTGAGTGATTTTTATGGCTGGCTTGCAATATACAAAGGCAAAGTGCTCTTATAATTAGAATAATTTTTAGTTTTGAAACATTTCTTCTCTGCAGATAAGCAAAATTATGTAGAGCAAAATTATTTCTAAGAAAGAAAAAGTATTGCTTTAAGAGATGATCCTATCCTTTGCATATTGCAGATGCAGATGTTAGCTTCAGTTTTACTTCTAAGTTCATGAACTTGCACAGTAGGCTAGTTTCCTAACACAAGATTTTATTCCCATGAAATGCCAAGAATTAGAATTTGTTAGGAATCTCAGTAGCTCTTTGTTTCTATGAAGAGATCATATCATATCGTATGATATCTTTTACCTTTTTGACATAACAGAAGATCTGGCAGGTTGCAGTGTTAGGTGAAGGCTTGCTTTTTACCTAGCCAATCTGGTTTCATTGTCTTTGGTTCACAACTACAATTTCTAGCTTTAGGAGACTACTTACATTCCTTTATTCTGTTACTTGGATTCAGCAGCTGAGAAAACATTAATAGCATATCCGTTCCTTGAATACAGTTTTCACTCTTTCTTCCTTCCACTTTTCCTCAGAGTAGCTGCAGTGATTTGTGTGCCTTGCTCCTATTTAAAAGGTGCAATGTTTTCATCAAATGACAACTTACATCTTTTGGTCAAACAGAAATTCCAACAGCATGCAAAACTGCCAGGAAATGCAAATGAACTTTTTTGCTTGCTTCTGAATCTCCCTGGAACTCCTCTGTCATCACCACCCTCAAAGTAGAATGGTTACTTTGGGTGAATGCTTGAAACCTGGGTGCTCTCAGATTAAAAAAATGGTCAGAAAATATTTTACTAAGTAAGAATAGGCATTCTCTCCTGACAGGCATGGTGGTTGAGATTTTCTGCCATCCTTGCCTTTGGCCTTGCAACTTTCTGTCTACACTTTTTAAAGAGCTCTTTCTGCAGGCCTAGGTGACTGATTAACTATAGAATGAGAACTGGGAGACTTTGAACAGGTTAGCTATTCAGTTAGCCTTCACTGGGGTCATCTTAATCTAATATTTTTGAGAAAAAACTGATAAATGAAGATCACTTCAGCTGAATTTTTTCCCCTAACTTTGTCAAATAACGTATTTGAGAGGCGTTATTCCAAATAACATGACAGGTGCGTTTTCAAAGTTTTATGCTGAATGGAACATTATTTCTTTTCTCAGTGGTCTTTGGAAATTAGACCTTAGATTTCTGAAAACATACTAAAAACATACTAAAAAATTAAACTTAAAACACAGGTTAAAGATTTGAAACAATCTGTGCTTTGTTTTGCTGTACTGTGCTGTAAGATCAATTTCAGTCAACTATCATCCTTTCTTACTGTCTCCATGTTCTAAAAACTAGGAACACTTCTGCTTTGCTGGAGGAAAAATGACTGTTTGATGTTGGTAGATGTGATGCAAGCAATTTGGTTATTTCCATTTGCTGTGAATTTCCAATTACTGGTGTTGCTGCTTGATTTTCAAGATTACCAATCATACAATGCTGGTTTAAGTACAGGGAGAGAAAACACTTAGGCTTTTCTTAAAAGCTTTCCTAACTTTCTCTCCATTCTGCAGCTAATGTCTCTTGTGTTTTAAGAGATCAAAGGATCAAAGAGATCAGTAAGGATCCTGGTTCAATCTGGGCTAGCCTGGCAGTTGTGTTGGCTAGAGCCCTGTATGCTGAAGAGCTACCAGTCACTTGTTGCCTGTCAGTGACTTGGAAGTGTAGTAGAGGTCTCAAGTCTTTTTTCTTAAAAGTGATGAGGTGATGAAGGAGAAAGCAGTATTGCACTTGACAGACCTTGTAAGACAGGTTGCCCAGATTGGTTGGCAGGACTGAAATGCCTTTTGCAGACAGAGAAGGCAAACACCTGTGTAACCTCTCTTTTCTTCATCCCTGCCTAGGATACCGCATTCACATACTTTATAAAAGGTTGTTGTGTGGATTGATTTTTGTCCAATGTGTATTGGACACAAAACTGCTTGCAATTCAAGTTTTATGGATTTTGTCTTAGGTTGTGGAGTGTGGCTTTTTGTGTCCTGGTGGTGTGCCTATGTTTCACCCTTGCACTGAGTTAAATGGTGAAAAAAAATTGTGCGTTATTTAAAAGATGCTGCTACTGAACCAAACAATGTTCCATTTAAACTGATTTTTGTTTAAAGGCCAAGATCTTAGCTTGAATAAGAAAGCAGTGCATAAACTAGTCTGCTATTTGTGGTTTGTATTTAGGATCAAACTACCAAGTGATGTTTCCATTACAGATGAACTGGAGATGAAAAATTCTTACAATGTTTAATAGTGTGTATGTTTAATAGTGTGACTTTTACAACATCCTGTAGCCTGTGGGGTTTGAGGTCTTTTTGTCTGGGCTTTCTGTTGTTTTGGTTCAGGATTTTTGGGATTTTTTGTTTGTGGTTTTTTTTGTGTGTGGTTAGTTTGTTTGTTTAGTTTTGAGGGTTTTTCGTTTGTTTGTTTGTTTGTTTGTTTGTTTGTTGTGGGTTTTATTTTTTGTTGTTGTTGGTGGTGGTGGTTTTTAACATTTTTATCATGTCCCATTGAGTTAGAAAACCTTTGTGTACATCAGATAGGTTTGCTGGTGTTTCTGGAAGTTGTATGACATACTATTTGATGTGAACAGCTACAAAGCAGTAAGGTAGATGTCCTGAGATCTTACACTTCTCTGATATAGTTTGGGATAGTTTTTTCACGCTGACATTTTGACAGGATTTCCTCAACGACGGCTTCATCTCACATCCATTATAAAAGCTATTTATTGAACCTGCTATCAAGTGAGGCTGTTAGTCTAATTGTGCTAAATCAAAATTCCATACATTAGTTCCTTCTCTCACCTTTAACATAAATGCAATAGCTCTCTAATAAAAGCTGCGATAGAACTGTTGTTGCTCCTTAGCTGACAGCTGTCAGGCTTGAAGACAGCTCTGGGTGTTTATTTGCAAAAATATGTCAGACAGCAGTGTAAATGGAACCTTGAGGTGCTATCAGCCTTGGAAGTCTAGAATTCTAGTCTGATTTAAAAATGACCGTGTGATAATTTAGCAAATGTTTTGTTCACAGTGATTTTAATTATTCTTTACCGTAGAGTAGCCCAGTTGTATATATCTGAGATGTAAAAATGACATATTAACTGAAGAGCAGATGGTGTTAAAGATTCTACCCTGCTAACAGCTGGCTCTGAGCTGATCCCATAAGGCATCTTGTTTTCTCCCTTTGGAAAATGCAGCAAACTTACAGGGATGTTTTTATGGTTGCTTTGGTTTCATGGTGGCTATTTTTATTATCAGTCACATTTCCATTTAGAGGTTCTTTTCTTTCTTTGTTTTGAACAGAAAAGATGAAATTCTCTGGGAAGTAAGGGCTACCTTACATGTTGAAAATATGAATATTTAAGTGTTTGTGCAAAATGCTATCTTGATAATTCATAGTGCTTCACAGAATCACAGAATGGATAATGTTGAAATAGACCACAGTGGGTCACCTGCTCCAACCTCCCTGCTCATACAGAGCCATCCCAGAGCACATGGCCCAGGATTGTGTCCAAATGGTTCTTGAATACCCAGTGGGGGAGACTCCACTCCCTCTCTGGACAGTCTGTTCCAGTGCTCAGTCACCTGCACAGTAAAGAAGTTCGGGTATTAAGTTCAGAAGTTCTTCACATTCAGGTGGAACTTCCTGAGCATCAATTTGTGCCCCGTGCCTCTTGTCCAAATTGCTCAGCACCCCTGAGCAGAGCCTGGCTCTTGGCACCCTCCCTTCAGGTACTCACAGACACTGATGAGGCCTCCTCTGTCATCTCTTCTGGAGGCTGAACAGACACAGCTCCCTCAGCCTTGCCTCATAGAGAGATGTCCAGTCCCCTCATCATCTTCATATCCCTCCACTGGTCTCTCCTAGGAGTTCCCTTTCTCTCTGGCACTGAGCAGCTGAGAATTGGACACAGCACTCCAGATGTGCCTCACCAGGGCACAGTACAAGGACAGGATCACCCTCCTTGTCCTGCTGGCAGTGCCCTTCCTAATGCAGCCCAGGACACCATTGGCCTTCTTGGCCACACTGCTGGCTCATATTTCAGTTCATGTTTGATAGGTATATGGGTTTAAGCCATGTACATTTACCAGTTTTCTGAACTTCTGGTATCTAAAAAAAATGGGCGTTTATGGGAGAAAAATTACCAAAATTGCATTCCAATAACTTTTGGTTTCTTTTATATGTACTTTGCGTGCATTTTATGCAGAAAGACACCAAATGTATGTATTTCAGGAGAAAACATGATTTTTCCATATTTCTGGCTGCATGAGCACTAGTAGACCAGTATGTGCCATGATTTGTTCATATTTATATTTCAGTGACTAGATGTTATGAGGTTAAGCATACTTTGTGCTTTTCTGTTCATTCCTAGAAGTTGCTATCAGCACAGATGAAAGTTATAATGCAAATCATATTTCACCACTGGTGTAATTTTTAGTGCTTGGTTGAAAGTGTGGTAGACTGAATTTGTTCATTTTGTATGACAACTGTAGCACTGAAAAAAGAATCTTGATGTTAGAACTTCTTAAAACTATTTTACAGTCTCAGTAGAAGCTATAACATAACCTTTCAGGTTTTAATTGTTTTCACCTTGGGCACGCAAGGAAAACATTTTCGTTAGAAGATTTTTTTTCTGTCTAAAGAAGTATGATATGAGGGTGAAGGTATCTGGGGGTGGTTTTTTCTGCCTCCTGTAAAAGCAATTCCTTCAACTTTGAATGTCCTGTGTTTACAGTAAAATTTGCATTGCATTTTGGTAGTATTTGTCATTGAAACCTTGTATCTTACCTCAGAGAAACTGTCTGTTTTGTTTGAACATTTGCAAATCAAGTGACAATATTGTGCAAGGCTGAACTACTAAGAGAGATTTTTTAAGGTAGAAGTTTAAATACTTGAAATTTGTGGTTAGGTAGTCATTTGTTTGCTAATCACAAAGTGCATAGTAAAAATAATGTTGCTAATCAGTTTTAATGCATAAAGAATATATCTGAGATTAAATTGTGTTATCTCAGATGCATGTTCTAATCCTGATATCAAACCCATATAAAACAATGAAAACATAGGAGGTTCTTTCCATTTCTGTTTCTGGTGAGTATGTTACTAGAATATATAAATGTATATTTTCTCCCCATATATTCCTGTTCACTTTTGCTCCAAAAGTTAGCATTCAGTATCCTTATATAGAATTCTGTGAAAGTAGTTTCTTCAGAGTATTAACTGACCAGATTGTAACTTACACAATTTAATGAAGGTTTTTGATTTCCAGTCTAATGTAATCTGGACTCCGTGAAGTCACTGAAAATTAGAGTCTAATANGAGAATAAAGAGTAATAGCTAAGTTACTTTTAGGTCAGAATCTCTAAAATGGTGCATACTTTCATAGCTGGAACCTTGCACAGATGGAACAGAAAACAGATGTATAAAAAGAAGCACTGGATAGATATCCATGGACATCAGTGACCAGTTGTCACTTTTTGTCTCCATAGTATTATAATTTTGCTACAAGTATATAAAAAGAAGAAGAAAGAGAAAAAAAGAAGAGAAAAGACGTAGTTTTCTTGTGAACCAGTTGTCTGTTGGATAGAAATAGTTGTTTGGAACTCTTTTTTAATGTGAACAACACTAAGATTTATCTGCCTGTTAAGGAAATAGTTAATATATTGCACTAGATTCTTTTAGAGAAGCATTTGGGCACAATCAGCACGTGAAGTTGAGTTCTGAGTATTTTAAACTCAGTAATTCCCTCTAAGGGCAAAATGCTAATATTTGCAATGATTTTCCTATTTGAAGGGGATGCCTCATGATTAATTGAAGGAGATTTAGACTGAGAAAATTGAATTGTGTTTATTCTGTGTATTCCTTGTCAGTCTGGAAAATAATGCTTGTTTTATTGCAAACTTCAGTTTTGTTTTGTTTTGTTTTTTTTTCCCCCTTTTTTTAAAAATATAATTTAAAATGCAGGTTTGGCTATTTTTGTCTTCCAAAAACCTTACAGAAAATTAAAAACTATTAATTTGATTAATTCTTTGAAAGCAAAAAAAGGCCCAACAAAACCAAACAGCAAACCAAGCTACTATGCTCCTGATAAAAACAACTTGCATTACCCTAATTATAACAGGGATGTTAGGAAAGAAAAGGATGTGTTTCAGGCAGAAGAGTTTGCTTTGCAGAAGGATTTGTGAGAAGCCAACTGATACTTGCTAGCTCTATTGCAACTGTAACACCCTCTTTTCAGTGTTTTTAGAAACTTTCCAATTATATAATCTTTCTTTTTTCCTACTCTTTACAGAGTAACTCTGCAGTCCAGTGTTCAGAAAAATAAAACCTCTGAACCTGTCATTTCTGACAGTACAGACATTACTAAAAGAACTACCAGGTCTGCTGCAAGAAAAAACAGTTTAAAAAGGTGAGAGTTACCCTCTTTACAGATCCTGTAACTGTTTTCTAGGCAAATACTTTGAGCTGTCGAATCCACTGCTGGCAGGAGCTTTGCCATAGTGCAGCTCCTTCTCCTAGCAATGGCAAGTGAGAAACAATTACATGGTTTGTGTGATGTACTGAGAATATCTCGAGCCTTACGTCTGAGGTATTTTTTTTGTATGTTGCTCAGTCTTCCAGGTTTGAGAATTTTACATAGTAATTCCTAATGTGAGTGAGAATTACTGAAGACAAGGGATTTTGGTAAATGAAAACCCCTCTGCCTGGTCTAAGAGATGGAAAAATTCCTCATAGCATTAAGTCAAATACTAGTCAGTGCATGAAATCAAACTAGCAAAAACTCAATGGACAACTGAAATGCAGTGGTTGTGGAAAGGTGAAGTGTATAAAATGCATGTGTATACTGGTATGTGATTTTTTTTTTTTTTTACTGAGAGCATGGCTGATAATCTGAACTAAACCAATTTGTTAAAGCTTAATGAAATTCTAAATTCTAATTGATTTATGGAAGACTGAAAGTGCCTTTTGGCCCAGAAGCATATGGCCAGACTACTGTTATGTATCTTTGTGTATGCATCTGATTACATCCCTCTGAGGCAGCTTTCCAGATCATTATAAAAGATGAGCCTGAGAGCCTAGTTTAAAACAATATCCAAACAATTGCTACTGTTTAAAATTTACTGGAATTTTTCTAAAACTCTTAGTGCAAAACTTTTCAAATGGGCCTGTCAGGTGCTTAAGAGATTTTTACTAGAAAGAGGTAAATATGGCACATAACTACTTCCTATGTTATGTGGCTTGATTTATAAATATCACTTTAAGTTGTTTTGCAGCTTTTTCCTTGC
>VXBU01005317.1:17076-28783 GCA_013400315.1 Bombycilla garrulus
AACATAAATGTGATGTTCACCTGTTTGTTGCACTGCAGTTTTTATATTAGTCATTTGCAGACTGTCATATGTAAGTAAACTCATGTACAGGCTATCAAGGTCTAAAATTTATTGATTAATCAGTACTGTTCATCCTGATTATTTTTAAACTGTATATTTCTAATCATATTTTTTTAACTTGGATTGACAGAACGAAAGTTTATTTTGCTGAAGGTATTTTTAAGACAAAGCTTCATATTATCTTGTAATAATAAGTAGTTCAATATGCATTTGTGTGTCATTTGAAAATACTACAGACTACATTTGATTTTATACAAAATAATGAATAGTGAGAACTGTAAACANNNNTTTAAAATTTCAAAAATAACGACTTTCTGACTCTACATTTCTGGGAACTCACACTGGAAAACAGTACCTATATTTGAATTGTTGGGATACTGTTACACAGTAAAAAAAGCGCAGTAAGACAGATCAATGTGGTTTTAGTTATTTTATATAGCATTAATTTCTAGAAACAGGCATTATCTTAAATACTAAATACTTTGATACTTACCATCACAGTAAAGACTTCCCAAAAGAATTAAATTTGCACAAGCACTGGTGATGGCCTAGCTTAGTCTTTTAAAAAAATATCCAACAGCAAAAAATAGTGACCAGCTGAAATACTTCTTACGACCCTTACCTTACCCATATTAGAAAATGCAGAATTTGCACAGCAGAGCCTGTCTGACAAGCAAGTAAAATGTTTGCCTCAAAGATAAGAGTTTTATAGTTGGAAAATCTGCATTCTTCTGTTGTAAGGCGATCCTTCCCAAACTTACATGAATGTTTAAGCACCTTGTCATGACAAACAAGCTGCCTGATGAAGAGTGTATTGGTGGGTTTTGCCTGGGAAAACGCCAGTTTATGCATGTGATGCCCACAGGAAAACGTAGTTAAGCCCTATCACTCCATTAGCAGTTCAAGGAGTACTGGCCCTGGGCAGCGGAAGGCAGAGGACTGAAAGAATCCCACAGAGAAAAATGGAACAGTGGCCCAAGACAATTCCATTGAGAAATTAATACGCTGCAAGAATAGTCTGCTCACAGTAGTTCTGAGTAACTTCAGTTTGGGTCTATTTAGCTCCTTTGCATCACAGTTTGTACATTGTTGATGTAGGAGTAGACAAAACCATGCTATAGCAAAAAGGGTGCACTGTTATACATGAAATCTGAATCTGGTTTTAGAGAGAAACTGTGCTTTAAGCCTACCTCACTGAGGGTTTGTGGAGAAGAGATGTTTTTCACTTGCACTTCCGGTCTTGGGGTTGGTTTCATACGGATGTGACTGACTAATAAGTCCTAAATTTGGAATAAGGGCAAGAGAACACAGACAAGGGTGATATGCTTTTGAAGCTCAGGGAGCAGTGGACCAGAGCAGTTGCAAAGATGACTTTATCTCAACTCAAAGGGCATGGGGTGACCTTTGTTTTGGTTAAATCGCTGTCAAAGTTTGAGAGGATCAACCAG
This sequence comes from Bombycilla garrulus, assembly GCA_013400315.1. Taxonomy (NCBI): domain Eukaryota; kingdom Metazoa; phylum Chordata; class Aves; order Passeriformes; family Bombycillidae; genus Bombycilla; species Bombycilla garrulus. Next base: position 18,585 of record VXBU01005317.1, read on the forward strand.
TGCTGCTTTAGCAAGAATGAAGACCAGGCCAGCATGAGCACATAGAATATAGAAGTCAGACAACTGCCGTAAGAATTTCAAAGAGAGCAATGGGCTTCAAGTGATCAACCCTCCCACTCCTTCTTGACACCTGGGGACACCTGTCATGGTGACAGTGAGGCTGTAGTTCACAGGGACCAGCAAAGGGAGTCATATTGGTTATTGCAATCAATCTGTGCACTGCAATTCCTATATGAAATATAATACTATGTTTCTGTGTTTTTAATATACTTTATATCACTCTAAACCAGAAATGCCTTGTGACATGAACCATCTTCAAGTAAGTAGATCTGGTATTAAACATGACACCCTCTATCCATGGGATATTTCCAAGAGCCTTGTCAAGTGTGGGACTGTCACAAAGGGGGTGGAAGAAGGCACCTAGAAAGTCTGTCCTTTAGACAGCTCCATTCCTGGTCCATGTTCTCAAGGCTGATAAAGAGTCCAGACAGGCCAAGCAGCCACTGGTGTTTTAGATCCCTCAACTCAGCATGTGGTGGCCCTGATGCAGAAGAGCACAGCAGCAGATGGAAAGCTCTTCTGTGTCACTATCATCTCCAACTCCCTGCTCTTCCAACTATGCCAGTTGCTGCAGCTCAGTTACAGCACTAAAAGGATAAAGTGGCAAACCCTGAAGTCTTTGTACCCTGACAGCACAATGGGAGCAGACTCTTGGCCTCAGCTATTACTAAAGCAAGAAAATCCAGAGTGAGAGTGATGCCAATAACAGGAGGGTAAACTATGAGATATCACTTTCTACCCTTGTGAGCTTGCTTTTGCCTCTGTCAGTGCTTTGATGCCACTCCTTTAAGATGGCAGAATAATTCCACTGTTTTCTGCTCAGTGGAAGGGCTCAGCCTCCTCATTATCCCTCCTTCAAACACAGCTTTTCTCTAGACCTCTTTGTATTTCTCCCCGAGTTCATGTTCTGCTATTACTAGATTGATCTTTCACCATTCTTCCCATAATGGCATGCCCACTGGACTGCATCTCTAGTCAGTATTTACTCCTAATTTCATGCTTCTAGGTCCTTTTTGTCCATCTCTTTACACCAGCATCATACCTATTTTAAAGTGAACTACTGTTTAATGTCAATTTCTTTGACTTCTATCTCTTCCTCCCACTGATAAGACCTTTCCAGCCTCTCATCTTCTTTCACTCTGGTGGCAGCTTCATTGAAAAGGTTGGTAAGTCTTACTTTTCCCACAATAGCTTTTAAAGTTCCAAGTCTTTGTTAGCGCTAGCAAAGACTCAATCCATATGCAGCAGAAATATAATGAAACAACTAATAAGTACAGAATTCCTGGATCAGAGTACATCAGCTTATTATCCTCTTCAGGCATGAGAAAAAAAATTCTGTACCTTGCTGTTATTTTTATGTTTTGGCAGAGCTATTCTGCTGATTCAATTACAGTACACAAAATTCAGTATCTTTCATTCAAACAGTAATTACTGTACAAATCTCAACAGAGGAACTACAATTGCTAAAAGCAAGCAACAGCTGATTAAGTCCTGCTAACAAGCTGTAAAACATCATAGAGGCGACAGAAGAGAGATTCCGAATAGTCACACTAGTTAGTTTTAGAAACAACTAGTTTAGTTACCTTAAGAGAGAGAGCAGAAACTTTATTCTATTTACGGCTAGTTCATCTCCAATACAACACTGTCATTTGATGTGATGCAGTGTCAGAGGCTGCGCTGGAGACACAGCTGTCCGCAACACTTTTATCACAAATTCAAAAAGGCATTTCTTTTCAGAGAAATAAAACTATGCTTAAGACAAAATGTATTTCAAGTTAAACTCTAAGTAAACACAAAGTGTAACAGTTGTTACTTCTTCCAAAGGCCGAAGGCTGCTCCCCTCCAAGCACAAACTGTTCAGTACTTGCTCAGCATATGCTATTCAAAGAGAAAAAGCTCTGATTTCATGACCATTATTCAGTNAAGTTATGTGAGGATTGTGTAATATAAGATTAAGAATAATCTTAACGGCATAAGTGGTCAGGTACAGATGGAAGTACAGATTTTGAGTTTGGGCCCATAGCATGCTTATACCTCAAGGCCTGTTTTCATACAAAAAAAATGTAACTGGCTGAAATCTCATTTCCTTGTGGGCTCAAATGCCCAATATTCCTATTTATCAACTCAGGGTTTTTTACTTCTGAGTCTTCTTATTCATTCTTTGGTATTCTTATCTAAAGCACAGACATTTCTCTTCTCTTTCTTCTAAAAGCACTTTTGTATTAATACGTGTTTGCCAATACTAAACCATAGTACCACATATGACTCAACTGAACTACATCGTATCAACACTATCTTCTGTAAATGACAGTCATGGGGAGAAGTGAATTCCTTTCTTTACAAACTTACTGCAACTTTCATGAATCCAAAACTTAAACCTGAAGTGTAACAGTTTTTCCTAGGCCACTTGCTACATTAATCCAAAGAGTAGCTGCATTAAAGAATAACATGACTAAGATCTTCAACACAATTTAATCTCTTCTTAATATGCATGCCATGTTCTACTAGTGTTTGTGTATATATTTACACCTGCTGCCAACTGCTTTACATGAAGGAGTAAAGCTACACCAGGAGTGACAGCAGCAAATCAGTGCTTAACAGATACGGGTATTTTGGTACTTTAAATATTACAGATGACTGAGATTTACAGTTCTGTTATCACAGCTAGGCAAAGAAATTACATCACTGTCATCACTTACAATTAATAATTTCTTTTCTATACTTGAATATACCATCAGCTAGAGAAATTCTTAAGCCATATTCAAGTCTGACAGACAGAAAAACAATTGTCACACATAGGTGCTCTAAGAAACTTCTGGTTCAAGCAGTAATCAATTACACTAAATCTCATTCTCACAAAGTTTTGGATTGGATGGGTTGTATTTTTTTGTTTTGGTTGGTTTGTTCTGTTTTTAATTAAACAGTCTTGTAACCAACCTTTTTTTCCCTTTTAACCAGGAGTTTAACAATCTGCTGACCAAAAGTGGATTATACAGATACATTTTCACAAGTCCTTTAAAGCATCCCCCAAAGAACATATTTATCATTCTGTCTTGAAAGGCAGATCAAAGTTAGAGGAATAAACAGTAACTTTGCAACAGCAGGAATGAGATTGAAAAACAAAACAATTCTCTCAGCCTTCCCAGAGAACAGTCAGAACTGACCCAAATGCATCACAGCAGACTGAGCCCAGTAGCACAGCATAGCAAAGATTTAAATTTTTAGCAGAAAAAGGAAGGGTTATTTTTAAGTATATAAACACTTTCCATAGCAAAAAGAGGTCTTAGTAGAAGAGAAGGCTACATTCAAGACATGACAGGAAATAGAAGGATGCCCTGCAAAGAAGCTCTCCATATCTCTGTGCACACAGTCACCCCAGCAAGCAAAAACACAAATAAAATTCAGACACACTCTTCCCTGTCCAATGGGAACAAGAAGGGAAGAACAACCAAAATATTCCAAGAACCCCACAGACAAAACCACTTCTATTCCACATTGATTAAATTGCCATTTTTTGGCAGAAACAAACAACACCTGTAAAAAGGGCAGCATCAGGTAAATCTTAAGCTGCAGTGATTTCAAGTAACACCTTGTGGCTACAAAGTGAAGGAGTTGTGCATTATTTCATCCAGTTCAGTTACTCAAATAGCAGCAGCAAGGGTTCCTCCGACACCAGCACTTTGCTTTTGCACATTCCTCCTACTACAAGTCAGAGCATCCTTATGCCGCTACGATGAACTTCTTGCAGAATACAAAATATCATGTTATAGCAAATTGTCATATAAGTAATCTAACAATGTAAAAAAAAAAAAAATCCTTTGGGCTGAACTACTCCGCAGACCATCTGTTCGGAGCATGTAGAATAGAGTCTTTCTAGGATGACTACATCCTATTAGAGTAAAGCCTTTTCAGTGAGAAAAGACTTTTAAGACTGTGAGTACTCTTAGAGCTTACTCCAAAGCATAACTTTTTTCTTCTAAGTTTCATCCACTATTTGCTCTAGAAGGAGACTGCTTAGAAGTGAGGCACAGAACTGGAAAACATGATAGGTTTATAGTCATCTGTTTTCCCAGTAAATTGAAAGAACATGTTCAAGTTGAGCAGGTATTTGAAGACTCCTGTGAGGCTGACAGATACTTTCAAAATGTCCAGTGTCCTCTCATTTCCTTCTGTCATCACCTCTGGCACCATTTTCTTGTTTCTCTCAGATCACCTAAAATGGCTCTCAGTGTCCCCTTGGACAGGAAACAGAAAATCTGGCTCAAGTATGTTAAAGCTGCAATAAAAGAACATTGCAACTCATCCCCAACATCATAAATTTCTTCGTAAGGCATGAAACATTTTAGTTTGTAGTTGCTCCTGTTAAAATTAAAAGCTTCCTTAATAATTTAGTTCCATAATTAGACCAAAATTCTTATTTTACCTAATCTTCAAAGTAATTGTAGACTCTATCTCGTTACTGAAGTAGGACTTCTGGTTAGGTGTCAATTCAAAGCATCTGTGCTGCCTTGATTTTAAAGATCACTTCCCTTACAGAGATGTTCACTTCTTTTGGTGAGTACAAGATTGATGTTTAGGGTTTGAGTTTTTTCCCCCCCCACATTTTTTTCCCCCAGACTACCTCCAAATAGCAAAAGCTTCCACCTAGCACTCTGACTTCTTAAAATAATACCTCAAACCCAAACCACTGTGCACTTTTCTTTATTTGCCAAACTCTAAAGAACGGCAACTTGAGACTGTCTGAAATATAAACTTTGCCCAAAGAAACAGCTTTCACATGTACAGTGAAATTGAGTCCCAGTTGTAGATCATGTTGTACAGTTTACATTTCACCATGGTGTCATGGAGAACTCAATATAATCTCCATATATACATTTTTAAACACTCTTCCCTTTAACTTCACTTGAAGCCTAATAGGGATGTACTGTAAGCCTTCCCAAAGGTTTCACAAATGGAGGCAGAAACTGGAACCTGTGACAGGATCCCAGTACATCCATATTTCCAGAACCCAACCCTATTAGCAGACAGATGCAATCATTCCACACCCACTACCCAAAAAACTTTCCAGAAGGAAACAGGCTTCCTTAATTCACACCAGCATAGAACTGATCTCTTCATAGCTAAAAAGCAACCTTGAGGTACCACCATTCACAATGGGTCTTCAGGATAAAGCTGGAAAATCCTCAGGATCATCAGGATTTGGAGCAACAAGCTGCACCTATAAAGGAAGAAAAGTTTTATAAAAATGAATGCAGCTCAAAAGTATATGGCAGCTATGTATATATATTTTACCCTCAAAAGGCACTTCTTTGTGCCTTCTACTCAAACGCTACTACTACTAAATGCTACTTACACTCATATTGTATCCATCACTATCACAAACTTCTATCTCAGAGCTTATGACTACTATAATTTCTTTTCAGTGTGAATGTTTTTATAATGCTGTCTGGAGAGGACCAGAAGGTCTCAAGTTCTGCAACACTGAATGAAGAAAACAATAAAGCAGTCTAAAGCAAAACACTGCATATTTTCAGAAGCAGCACTATATTTTTAAATTCTAGAACTACTGAACATACTGGGCAGAAGTTTTAATCTCTCTGATCTGTTACTATACAGAACCTTTTTCTTCCAGAGGAAACAAATGCATCAAGACTTCCAGATTATTCTGACAGTTCCTGGTCTGAAAGAATTTTAGTTACAGTAAAGCTTCTGTTAGTATGAAGAATAAAGACGCCATTTTCCAGTGTGCAAATGCTTTTTTTTCCCCCAAAGGAAAAAAAGTGGAAGTTTTTTATAATGGTTATACTGAACACATGAATCTTTCTGCAGGATCACAGACTTACTGATCTCACTGTCAGCAATCAAAGTAATACTATACCACACTGAATTTTTTCAAAGCGATACAAGCCTTTAGCTATTTTAATTACTTCTCAATTTGTATCAAAAGTCATTGCATCCTTTCCTCTAGTTACCATTACAGCATCTAGTAATCAGATCTTTTGAAATGTATGTGTTAAGAGTTGTGAGCCTGAATCAGTATTTAATTTCAAGTAACATAATATGGGCCAGGAACTCAATAGGCAGGACAACATACTAAGAAACAGGAATTAGAAAAACACCTGTCACTACGGAAATCAAAACTCCACACAGAAAGGGGCAGGACTCACACCAACACAATCAAAACCAGAAAAATACAAAACAAAAAACCCCAAATGAACAACAACAAAACCATAAAATCCATTACCAGTGCTTCTGGTCGAGGTCCTGTCTCTTCACGTCTTCTGCCACGACCACGACCACCTCGTGCTCCTCTTGATCCACGGCCAGGACGAGGAAGACTCCCAAAATTAATATCCAGCTGCGAAGTTATATCATTCACTGGCTTTCGAAAGACATGAGAATCATCTTCAAAGTCTTCTTTTTGCAACTAAAGAGAAGATTTGGTTAAAGCCTACAGTTTCCATGTATGAGCTTCTCCCCTCCCAGATACACAATCACACTCATATTATGAACTAAGCAGCAGATAAACCAAGATGGCATCTGGAGTAGAAGACAGGCCTTAACTTGCACAGGATTTTAAATAGATGAGATAACTGCAGCTTCCCAGATGCCTGGGATAGTTCTTTGTTGGCTCAGAAATTCCTCGCACCAAAAGCTTCTGTACCAACTCCATAATTCTGAAGAGGTTTGTCAGAAATGTAGTCTAGGAGGTTTTCAAAGGGACTAGAGCATCAGACATACCCTACTTACTCCTACAGTTATCTCCAAGTAATGGAAAAAAGGCCATACCAAAGCTACTTGATCAATGTATTCATCTACATGCCTGAAGCTATGAGATTACTGTGATTTTAACATGTTCCTAATAGATAGTGCATGTCAGACTATTGCCCTGCACAACTTTAGGAGACTGTAGTAATTGTAAAGTATATGTTAACTCATCCCTTAAAATGATGAGCCACTTACCTGGTGCCTAATTCAGGGACTTCACTTGCCTATGTCACACAGTTCCTGCACCTCCTGTTCTGTGTTCATTTTAACAACATCTCTTGATACCACCAGAACAGAAACTTTATGGTCAAAAGGAACAGAAACTTGTTTGTACTCTTCACACACCTGTATTCTTTTCTCTGAGTTTGTGGAAAGTACTCTCCCCACCCCTACCACTACCTCTCTCAGAAAAGAAAGAGGGTATAATGGCAACTGTGACCCAAAAAGCCTCACTAAAAAGAATGCAGACTCAATGATCTAAAGTGATTAAGCAAGTTTTGATGTTAATATTATAACCAGAGGAAAGATGTGTATTCATAAATGCATGTTAGACTTCAAAGATCAAAACTCCATCATGCTAGACTATATGCACATACTTCTGTGACCCCCAAAATCTGAAATCTAAGTAAGCTAGAATCTGAAAGAAGCTTCCCCTCTCTCCTCAGAACTAGTAATTCTCCCTAAAATTTCAATCTAAATACTATCATGAAGTAAAATTTGGGGAAATGGGGAAGGGGTGCACACTACAGCACCACAAGCTCTCCAGGGTTAGTTCTAAGAAGCAGGACCAAAAAGAAAAACAAAACCCCAAAAAGACAAATTCATATTTCCAAGTGTACAATGAGATACATGCAAGTGTATACTGGCAAGTAAGCTAAACAGGATTCAACTGAGGAAAAGAAGTGTACAGTAAACCAAGTTTCATAAGCCAAGTTTTTCTAGCAGCATTACCAGAGACTTATACAGATGGCAGCGGCTGAGCTATAAGGCAGAACAACTTGATATATTATATGTTTGCATAGAAAATAGGGGCAATAATCTGACACAAAAAAAATTGAACACACAATTTAAAGCCAGTTTTGGGGCACACGCCATTGCAGTGATAAAGCTTAGACACTATTTTCTTGCCTATTCATATTATACTAGAACTAGTAGAAAAAAAACAGACAGTTTCCTAACCCTGGTTATAAAGGAGAGTTTACACAGTTCCTGAGGCAGTGCTTACATCTTCACTATATTTTGACTTGTGAATCACCACTGCTTTGGAAGGAACAGTGGATTCTGGCTTCCGGATGTTGAATTCAGCCTTTGGTCGATTACGTTCCTGAAGATTTTTCCACTCATCTAATGTCATTTCTTGAACCACTTCTTCCACTGGCTCTCCTTCAGCAGCTCTAGAAGTTTGCAGTTTTTAAGTAAAAAACATTAGCTTGCAACATTCCAGGATAAGATTACACTTATCTCCAAGTAAGGATACTAAACAAAACATTTAGAATGTTTCTCACCAAATTATTGTCAATTTTTCACTTATTCCCCACAGTAACTTCATGTGATAGTTTTACATTAATGTAACTCAGAGTATATATTTATGTACTCTTTGCAATTTGTCATATGAACAAATGCTCGTTGCAGCCTCTTGTATTAGTACTCATCCAGTCTCATCCCGAATTCAAGCACTTAGATTCTAGACAAAATAATTCTGTCTTTTAAGCTGGCATGTTCTTAACCCTGCAGTTTAATAGTGGATCTACCTTTAGCAANTCCCTCACAGAGACCACCACGATCAACTGGAAGTGGTTTATTCCAAAAAAAAAACCAAAAAAACCCAAAAAAACCAAAACCAAACACACAGAGCAGTTTTAAAACACTCCAATTGCACAGTTCTGTTGCCTTGTACTACACAATGACAATATGAGATTAAGTCATGCCATCAAAATTTCAGTCATCAAAAATGATCATCATATGATGATCACACCATGGGATCTCCCAGGTAATTTCCTTTGTTATTTTCACAAGATGCTTCCCTGAATTTTTTTGTCAGATGTACTAACAGACAAGCAGATAGTATTAATCACTTAGCAAAACCAGATTAATGCTCGTCATATTTTCATTTGTCACTAAGTACAATAATGATATGTTCTAGAAATACATATGGAATACATCAGAGGTTGCCTTGCATATTTTTGAACTGTAAAGACAGAAGGCTTTATGTCTGAACGACACACAGAGACAAGATACATCTGCAAAAAAACTTCTCTTCCACTGACCACTGCTTGAGTACTCTTCTGCCATGTTTCTGCTGCTGACCACGACAGGCCTGCCCAGGACAGCAGCTTTTGGAACAATACAGGTGTACAGTTAATGATACCCACAGAAAGCCATTTCCTACTGGCCAGCATCATATACAGGGAGCATAACTTCCTGCATAACCATAACTGTCTGCTGAACAAACAAGTCAAACACCATTAACTACAGGAAAGTCTACACCGATTACTCCAAGACACTTTAGAAATTATTTTTCCTTACGTAGAAAACTGCTATATATTACAACAGCAGTTGGAGTTGAACAAGTATTTCCCTAACAATGACTTTTCTGGAAAACCCCTTCATTACACCTGTCTAGCGGGAGAATGATGAATTTGCTTTTCCTCATTCAGCTATAGTTCCACATAATAATTATAATTTCCCCAATGTAAATACACAGTTTATTAGATGCAAGTTGGATTTTTTTTATAATGGAAAAATGCAGAGTCAAATGACAATCAGTGACGGTGTGTATTTTGTTTTTGAAGTTATACAAGCAACCTATTGGAATACACACATTTTTTGGGACTGTTCTGTACATTATAGAAACTAGCCTATATAGGAAAAGGCCTGGTCCCTCTACTTACCTGGTTCTGCAGCAAAACATTCTTATTTTTTTCCAGTCAAAATTAGACAATATTTTTCTACACATCTAGCATATGACTGGGAGAAGCAGAACTGAACACTAAAGCAGCACTGATTTTAATTCTAGGATTAACACAGTTCTAAATTCACTTAACAGAATAAAAACAAATACAGAAGTCTTGTACTACATGCCTGCCCTTTGACATGCCTTTATGCCCTGTTATTTTGAATATTCTAGCTTTATCAACCATAAATTCAAGGTTAAAAGACTGGTAAGTCTGTAGTTCCACGCTCATTACAATCTGAAACCATACTAGAAAGACTGTTAGAAAAAATGTTGTGAGTTACGTAAAAAGGATACTGGAGAAAGAAGCAGCTACTTCTGGAAAAACACCAACACATGCTGTTGCAACTCTAAGAGCACTAAGACCACATAGCACCCAAAACATTTCAATTTGTTGTCCCTGTCTTGGTTTTGAAAG
>VXBU01005325.1:1445-14228 GCA_013400315.1 Bombycilla garrulus
TAAAATTATTCGACTGCTAAGCGCTGCCATGCTAGACATACTAGATATCCAATAAAAGCTAAAATCCAAACCTACAAAATAGTATGCTACCATTAACATTACTAATACATTTTTCTCCATTCCTCTANTCATAAGATAGTCTTTACTCATAAACCAAGTTACACATAATAAATAATACAAAAAAACCCCCCCAACAATATACACCTCAAAAAAATTCAATTATTAGATAAAAAACATATATAAACCATATATAAATAATAACTTTTTACTAAGTATCACTACTATCATCTATACATAATTTTATTAGTTTTTATGAATGTAATTTTTATTATTTTTTTCCACTTCTCTCTAAAAGAATTTTTTCCCAAACCCATTAAGAAAAAGGCCACTTAAATTTACTTTCCTAGAAAAACCCCTTTAGCAGTTATCTCCCACATTTACCTAAACTAAGACACAGCTACATGTGCTTGAATAATCAAGGGGAAACTTCAGTTTTGCTTATATAGAATAAATGAGTGGCAGCAACAGGATGTTCTACCATGTAATGTATGAAGAATAAGAAATTATGTCTCACATCTGAAGGTAATCTTGCTAAATGCTGAATATGACGTGATTTGAATAGCCTTGTTTTGGGTCCAGATCATGACAAAGTATTGAAGAGTTTGTAAGAGTTTTGTACTACATGACTGCCCCTGCTGTCAGCAAGGAGGAGTTTGGGTTGTATGTGACTGGGGCTGAAGACATTGTGCAGAGCGCATGCTCTCTGACCTTTTAATGCACTTTCCTGTGAATATTGGAAGGCTGAGGTTTCATAACTCTTTCACCACCAGAAGGTGATAGGGAACTGTGATGTGTTTCAAGGGAACTTCATTAGGCACTGCTGGGAACATACAATTTTGGAGAATTTGGGAGCAAAGCAAAAAAGCTTCTTGTTTCCCAGGAGAAAAACAAAGGCCTGAGAAAATAGGATGAGGAAATGTTTGTGAAAGTGGCCTTTGTCAGCAACTTTCACCTCTTGATTGATGCTGGGCGTTGGAGTTACTTACACAAACAGAACAAGCTGCATGGCATTGCTCTTTGCTGACTTAAACCACAGCAGATTTTGCCTTTTGCACGTTGTGATCAGGTTTTGATCAGTGAATTGAGGCACATCACTCCTGTTGAAAAGTGTTCAATGAAGAGGTAAAAACATCCCATTACAAGACCAGAATCTACTGCTCAATCAGCAGCATCTGTAAGTTACTAAATTTAAGAGAATGTAAATTTGCCCCGGCAGAAAGTATGCCTAGACCTGTTGTAACAGTTAAGCACAACAGATTAGTGGTTTAACTTACTGGCAAACGTGTAGCCCATGGGTTCTACTTTGTTCAGCCATGGGAAAAGTCTTGGTTGTCAGTTCTTTTTCTTGCCAGGGGAGAAGTGATAACAGCTGAAGATTTATTTGTCTGTCACACTTCCCTCCTACGAATGAGGAAGGAGTCCAAAGGGATGATCAAATAAGCAAAATTACTTCGAGGAGATATGTGAAAGGACAGAGGAAACTGACGTAGAGCTTACATTAGCAAAAGCTAACGTAACTGGCAGAGAAAGGAACTTCCCAACAGTGACAACTATACAGAGACCACAGGGCAGAGATAGGAGACTACTCCTGCTGGAGAAAAAAAATCACTATGAAATAGCAAGAACTAGGAACAAGGCAGACAGTCCTCAGAAGACCAAGAATGTCGTTTTCAGCTGAATTTAGGACTGTGAACACAACCAGTATAGGGAGCACTACCGTACAACTTGTCTCTTGATGTCTTTTATGCAGCCTCTATTCCAAAATACTCAGCCAGATTTTACCATGTGTAAAAAAAGGCAACTGATTTGGTACAAAATGCACGCAGTTAAGATGCTTTTGTATCAGATTTTATCCATTTTTCACACCCATCTGCTACAGCTATTACAGTAGTTGAAGGCTTTCTTAGTAGAGTTGCATTATGGTGTGTGACTCTTGCATGGTGTTCCGTCAGCTCACTGAGCGCTGCAGGTACCTGGCCGGAGTCTGTTTCCCAAGCCTTTCCACAGGGAGGTTAGGACTAGGCAGGAAATGGGACTTTTCTGGGAAGGGAGAATTGGCATGCAAGAGGGAATAAGTAAGAACAAGCTCATTAGAAAACCCTGAAATTAACTTCCTTTGAATGACAGACCAAATAAATTGCACTTTTGCTCACATTCAGTTAACTTTTCTGAAACAAAGCTTACCAGCATGTGTGTGTATACACACGTGTAAATACAGGTGTAAACATAGAAAGCAGCCTTGCCCTCATACTCAGCTGTCCTTTGTAACACCCATGTGTTCTCAGCTGCTTGAATTCACTCATTTTTGTGCTAATAAGGATGGAGTAAGAAGTTGCATGGGGCAAAAGAGACATCTGCATTGGACTTGAATAAACCTTTCATATCCAGGCTGTGAGCTAGAGAAGTATTATCAAATTAAATATTTTATTATGCAGTGAATTACTGCAGATGATCAGAGAATTAGGTTTAAGAGGAAGAGTGCAGCACCATTTTTTAAACAACAAACTGGACATAATTTACAGTTAGAGCTATGTTTTGCGGCTAGACCATAATTTTTTTCTGTTTTTTCTATGGCCTGTACTCAGAAAATTGTGTGGGGATAGATAACATTATTCTAAATCTGAGGAATTAAGCCTTGCAGAGGGTCATACTATGTTAGCTGAAGCACTAGAAACTTGTTGAGAGTACCAACCTGAGCCCCGTGCTTCTTATTGGCTTGGGGCAGGAAGACAGCTCAATTCTGCCTGACTGAAGGACACCCAGCACACAATTTAGCACTGAATCTGAAAGAACTTCCCACAGCTGATTAGATGCCTTATCAAAATGCATTTAAAAATCTTGCTTTTGGGTAGCCTGATTTTGCAGTCTAACATTAGGATCTAAGAACAGCCCAAATATGCTCCCCTAGCTGATACACCTATTTTGTGCCCATTGACACAGATCCCAGGAACCAGATGTTTTCTGAGGTATTTGTTCTTACAACAAATCCACAGTGGATGGCTTCATGCTACACATTGGCAAAGAGGCACATAGAATCTTGTGTGGGTGATTTTACTGAACAATCACTTGAGTAGAAGGAGTCACAGGGATCTAACCATGCAAACTGTAATTTTTACTTTTTTATGCTGTGATAACAAAGGGTTAGAAAAGACGTTTGTGGTATGGGACAAAAACTAGTTTGGGTTTTCTGGAGCCTTAAATAGCAGACTCCTAGACCACCTTACTCTGAAAAATAAATGAGCTGGATGGCTAAAATGACAAGAAAATTTGTTCTAAGTGAAATATCTTGACATGTAAAGATACGACATACATAGTTTTTCCCTGGTCAGTTTGACCCTCATAAAGTTGTGCTAATATTGCACCTATGCTAAGCAGTCCCTTACTACACTTCCACCTCTCTTGTACAGTACCTGCTGAGGTGTACCTGGAGGGTCCCCTGCAGCATTAATGACAGAGTGACCTGCCATGCAGTCAGCACATACAAGGTGTGCCACCACTGCTGGGGCACGGGGCTCTGGTAAGCTCAGTTGTGTCCTTGAAGCTGTTGGGACACATGCACCTTCCTTTTCACCCTCAGCTCTATCAAAGGAAACAAGACATTTCAAAACAGAGGCACACATGAGCTAGTGGATAAATGTAAAATCTCTTAATCTCTTCTTTTGGTTAGAGCCTAACCAGTATTTTCAGTCCTGCATTTTCTCTCTCTCTTTTTTTTTTTTTTTTTAAGTCCCTTCTGAAAGTGCTTATAAAACAGTCTTTAATTAACTGGTAAATAGAGTCTCTTGCCACACTGATTTCAAAACCAGTTTGTTCCCTGTTCAAGTGAAGTGAGGTTCTTGTAATGTTATAGAAAATTTTCATTTGCATCATCCTTCCACTCCAACCAGTGTTCTATTACATAAAGGGAGGACTTGTTTGAATCCATATCTTCATGTTATTTGAACTGGAAAGGCAGGAGATTTTGGATTCACATGGCAGCTCATGAAATTTAAAGTGGTATTCTCACACTTGATTTCTTGTCATGTGACTAATGTCTCACATTGTGTCTTCACAGTCCAACTGAACAAGTGAGAAGTTGACTAAGAACCTTGTTATATTAAATGAATTCTCTAAGTCAAGGTTTTAAAATACTTTGGAGAACTTTCTTAATGACATTTTTCTAGAATGCCCACCTTGAGCTGTTTTTCCTGTCTAACAGAATTACAGAGTATTATGTGTTAGTAAAGACCTCTGAGGACATTGAGGCAAACCTTGTCAACTAGACTATGACAGTATGTGCCACATCCAGTCATTTCTTGAACATGAGTCTTCCAAGTAAACACTGAGGACACTCCAAGTATTGCTATTTTCCTCCTGTGCTTTATCCCCACTACTTAGGTATATAAAATTATGTTAATTTAACTTCTTTTAATGCCTGTCCTTCTTGGAACCATCTGGTTTAAATTTTGCTTATCTGTTTAGCATGAAACAAGTCCTCTCTACCTGACTGCTTAAGGAAATCACAAGTCATTAACAGATTGTGTTAAACTACATGGTGGGAATACACAATCTGCTTACAATGATATGTTTTGCTAAGGTGGGAAAAAACGTACTGAATGCTGCAAGCTAAGAATGATGATTGATCTAGGGACTTAGATGAAGGACTTTGCCCTGTCCCAAAAATCATTTACAGTTGCCTGGAGAAAGTCCAAACTAATATAAAATACTTCCATTTGAAACATCCGCTCCCCTCCAGCAGCAGCTTCAGTGGAGCTGCTTGCTCTCAAAGCCAGAAGGTTAAAAAGCCTGTTAGAACAGGTTTGACCAGTTACTGCAATTCAGAAAACTGTCTAAATAGTTATATACTGGTGTTGCTGGATTAATGTGTATGAAAATACTCCTATTGCTTCAGTCACACCATAGTGTTCTAAGACGAACCTTTACCTCTGATCCAAGAATTATTGAGCAGCATTGGTGCCTGGGTTTAGCCCAAACACTGTGTCTACAACAGCTCTACAAGCATGGGATTAAGAAGAACTAAGGGAGTGGGAAGAAAATATTTAACTGAAACAGCTAAGGAAGAATACAATGAGATCCTGTGGCTCTTTCTGCAGGAGAATGCTCTCCTGCTCTTTGTCTCTTTGTTGCTTCAGGGTGTGTGTCAGTTCTGCTTTTGGATGTAATTTCAAAACAACTAGTAAATAATGAGCTGTGGAGGAGAAGGCTTTCAGCTCTTAGTAATGACCAAATTATAGAAGGAAAGGATAGAGAGGATCAATGGCTATTGATCAGGAATGATTCACAGAGAGGGAAGTGAACAGAGTGCAGGCATTCAGTACTAGAGGGAGAATAAGACAAACAGAAAAGATCTAGGCCTGCTGGGCTTAATGGCTGCAGTATCTCTATCTATTATTAAAAGCAACAAAGGCAAAATGTAATCTCTTATTTTTTGTAATACCATATGTCAATATATCTCACCTCACAGCAAGCAGATGTTTCAACCTATGACCAGAGCAAGATGCCCAGCATAAGAAACAAGAAAACAACAAGTGTTTTTCAGACTTCAAAGCATAAGAAAACTGTGGAAGGATCATGCAGAAATACATTTCAGGGGCTCTGCTGTTATAGTGCTCTGGAGGAATTACAGTCATCAGGCTATCACTATTGATTCTTAAGTGCTTATTGTGGTGCTTCTGAAGCATTTCTGGTTCTTTTATTCCTCCTTAAGGGAGAATATGATGGCAATGTTCTATTTTCCTTATTTCTCCAAAATCTGCTCAGAATCAAATAGACTGAAAGCAGATCAGTGGATACATCAGCCTGTTATTTGGCCTACCAGCCAGGTATTGGCAATGATGTCTGCCGCTGATTTTATCTCACAGATCTCTTCAATAAGCACTTGCAGTCCTAATATATTATTCCAAACTTAATATTGCAAGTATTAAAGTGCACTTTACTCTCAAAGGAATTATGATCAAGTTTTCAGCAGAGGAAGAAAAAGGCTAACAGCTGAAACTGATTTTCATAGTTAAAATAATAGCAGGAAGGTTAGTCGCTTAGTCTCTGGGCTCATAAATCTCTAGTTAGAATTGACTGAATTCTTGTTTCTCATATGTAAATTGAAAATGGATTTCCCAGCAGTGTGGTTTTAATACAGCCGAACTACATGAGAGTTCTCAAACAGTGGATATGTGAAGAAATCACTGAAGATAACAGGGACATCATCTGATCTGCAGGTTCCCACGCCTCCTCCTCCTCCTCCACGGTAAGGGTGAGCTAGTTTAAAATTGTGTGCCCTTTGATGAAAAATGGATGAAGCAGTTTTAATTTGCCTGGTATCATCCATAAAGGGGCAGTTACTGTGGAAAAAAATTGACTACTAGCTTACTATCCAAAGCAGAGTTCAGCTGTGTTGTGTTGCATTTCTGTCACAGGTGCAGTGGTCCCTAGTAGTGGTGAGCGCTTCAGATACATTCATTCTTTAGTAGTGGAAAGATGCATACTTCTGGGGCTATTAACCCAGCTGACTTTGAGAAGATTGCAAAAACAGCAGCCACCATAATGCCTGCTTCTGTCTCATTTAGTATATTGGCTGCCAATGGTCTTTAAACATATACTCCATACAAAGGAAAGAATTCCTCAGTTCCTTGACTCTTTCAGAATACTGCAACTGTTTCCATTTTATAAATTTGCTCTTGCTTAGTCCTATCCTAATTGTGATCAGGCTGGCTAGATAAGCTATTGGTCTTTCATCCACATAATATGTTTTTGGCCTGAGGCAAAACTAGAGTTGCTCAGTAATGTCAGAAGAATCAAACTAAAATAAACATCCAGTTCTGATGTAATTTCTCCAAGGCTTTCCTTTGTGTGTAAAATATTCAATTTTAGCTGAAAGCTGTGGTAACTTCTTCAGGCAGCAGCTTTTGCTTTCCTTTAGAAGAGGACTATTAGGAGGATTATCAGTTGAGGCGACAAGGTGCTTATTCTGCTCTCATTTCCACCAGCTTGGATCAGGACTAATTCTATTGACTTCAAGGATTTAGTTGCTGTGAAGGAAGAATGTGGGTGAAAAGGTGCTATAAACCT
The DNA here is from genome assembly GCA_013400315.1 of Bombycilla garrulus. Taxonomy (NCBI): domain Eukaryota; kingdom Metazoa; phylum Chordata; class Aves; order Passeriformes; family Bombycillidae; genus Bombycilla; species Bombycilla garrulus. Next base: position 8,571 of record VXBU01005325.1, read on the forward strand.
GCAGGAGCATTTTGATGCCGATTAGCAGTGGTAAGCACTAACAATCTGCTGTTGCCAGCCAGCAGCTTTCTGGAGTTAGCGAGAGTGCTCTGAGCACAGCAACAATCAAGAGTTCACTTGCATGAGGGCAGTGCTTTTACAGAGGTATTTGATAAAATGTATGTACCTGAGTAATTCCCTCCATTTGTACTGCCTTTCAGAAATCCACTTCTTCTGTTCTGTTTTGTTTATATGTTTCTCAAACACTGATCTTTACAGTGGAGTTAAAAATTTCACTTCCTATCTTCCATCCTGTCAAATAAAGTTTCAAATAACTGGAACCACTTGTCTTTCATGATCAAAGTGATAGAGAGACTCGTGTTCTTAACTTTCTTGGCAACATGTCAAGAACAAACCTTTCTTGAGGGGAATATGTAATAATATGGTTTGTTGCACAGATATATTTGTTTGAAGAAGTGGTAGCTGTATAGGTTTTAGGAAGACCATGAGAAATATAATTTAAGAAATATAAGAAAAACTAAAATCAGACATAGAGGGACTTAGTTTTGCTACAGAGAAGCTACAGATTCATGAACTTTAGGGTCAGATTGGACCTTATGATCTCTAATTTGACTGGCTGTATAATTTAGGCTAAAGAATGTTTTGGTATTTTTTGCAGTGGGATTACTTGTGCCCTTCATAATCTCTTCCAGTTAGTGATATTGCTTAGTAATTTATTTAAACTCAATTGCAATAATATAAAATGCAGATTAAATTTACCAGTTATTTTCCTGATTTCATATGCTGTGGAGTCAGTGACCTGCAAAACCTTTATGATCCCTGTGTTGTGAGAAGAACTCAAGGGCTGAGGTCATGGTGCCTTCTGAGTCTCAAGAAAATCTATAGATCAATATCCTTTTATTTCTGACCTTTTAACTGGCTCTAGTGGGCCATGAAGACTGAAATGCCAGTTCTTTCAGATTCCTGGGAAGCTTCAAGTCTCTTGAATCTAATTATCTCTGAGAGTTTTGCTCTCATACAGTCAGGTCACTGATATTGCAAAAGCAACTTGCAGCCATGTGCAAGGGGGAAAATTTGGGGCATCCCAGGTTGGGTAGCTAGTGTTACCCAGTGAATTCAAGACATGTTGCTCAGGAACCACTCTTCTGCCTGAGAGCAACTCGTAGCTTGGTCTCACCTAACCATACCTTTCCAGGGAGAAGACAGATGCAGATTCCTCATGTGTTTCATCTGGATGAGGCCAATCAATTCACTGGTCTCAGAGTAGCTTCTCTAGCACTCTGCTGTGTTCTCCACTATAAACTCTATCACTTGCACTTTAGTCATTCTATGTTTTCTTTTCTTTCTAAGAATAGCTTATCTAACTATCCTAAAATCAAATGTCTATTCTCCTAAATATTATATTAATGCCTGTTTTGCATGCTTCCAAATGTTGTAAATTGTCTCAGGACTGTTTTGAGGGATTGAGGAGTGAAACTCTAACTTTCTTCAATGCCGCCAACATGAAGCCACTCCACTCTGGTGGAAAGAAAGGCCATTTGTTCCCTCCTTTTTTTTCTTTCTTCACTTTTTGAACATGTGTGTGCAGAGGCACATACATCCATGCTGAATGCAGAAATACTGTCATGCAGAATCATAGTTTTTTATTCTGCTTTTCCTTCACTATCAGTTGCAGAAACCATTGTCATTTGCAGGGTAATGGTCTCTCTCCTGTCTCAGAGAGAAGGGAATACCCCACAGAAATGGCAACACCAGTCTACATTAATTACTCCCAAGCAAAAGTATGAAGGAATATGAAAGTCTCATTAGAGACCTCTCTCAAAACTCAATCCTATCAGGCACTGAGGCTGAAACCTTGCTGGTGGTGTAGCTGAAGAATGTTCTGCAGAGCACAGAGAGCCAATTCACTTGTGTGCACTCAGGTGGATCACAAGTACTTTGTAAGGGCCTGCAGCAGCATTGGTGTAGAGGGAATAGCATTCCAGAGTTATGGCTGTAATTTCAGAACAGATCAACTGCTAACCTAAACTCCTTTGTTGGCTGTTCCGCAAGGCCTTCTTCTTTTTCAATATAAATATGAAAAAGACTATGCTGTCATACCTGTATCCATGAAGCTTTCCTTAAAACTGAGAAGTTGAATCCCGTTTGCAATTTAAAAATTTATTTCCCCTTCATCTTTGTACTCTGAGGTAATTGGAAGATGTATTGAGCTGTTATGGAAGATTAGGAGAAGTTATTTTTGACATTTAAAGAGACAGTGGGATTCCCTGAATACTGGCCAGCCCTAGGGCTCTGAGTGCACTGTGGGACTCCATTCTCAATGCTGCGCTGGCAGGAGGTACATTCAGAGTAGTTACTGCCTTCAGTGCAGTCATTCCTGATGGCTCGTATGGAAAAAGGCAGCTGGCTTCATTAGAGCTATCAGGGGCCTGGGGTCAGAATAACTATTCCACATCCTGCAAAATTGCCTGCTGTCGCTGTTTGGGGACTTGCTAGTCACAAGGCTCAAGTAGACCAAATTTCTACAGTTGCAGTTCTGGGTTGTGGGTCACGGGAGAATGTCGTAAGAGTACTTAATCTATTCAAGTTTGGCTATCTGGGTCACTGAAAACCAGTTAATTTCTAGGTAGTGTTTCAGCGCCAAGGGATACTGAACCATTTATAGCCCTTTTCTGATGCACTAAATGTCTGGAGTAGTCTCGTGTGTGACAGCTCAGCACTATGTTTCCTTCCTGTTCTGAACTGCAGGCATGCTGGAACAGGCTGGTCTGGGCAGCAGTCTGTCCAGACTTACGGTTGCAGTTCTTGGAACAACTCCAGGACTGAAGCACCACAGACACTTTCCATCCCTATATATCACCTCCTTACAGGTACACAGAGCATGACATCTAGTTTCATTGAGGAACAAATCTGTTTTGTTTTCAATGTTGTATCAAGGACTGGATCTTCTTTGGAATGCTCTTGAAATAATCTGAGTCTCTTCAAGAAAGCCACACAACTATCGAAGTAGGATAATCTTGAGGTACCACTTGGCTTTGAATTCTAGTATCATTTTTTAATGGAGATACATATATCTTGTACTGCCACAGACTTCTGTTTATGCAGATAGAGTCTAAACCAGAGCCTCCTGAGAATATCACAACTTTTCCATGGACCCTGGTGGGATGCCAGGAACATTGCTGCCTGAGACAAACTGCTACTACATAGGAAAAAGCCAGGGTTTAAACTTCAAGGACTTTCACACACTGTCAAGAATACTTTATATGCATCACAAGCCCAATGGTATCAGCAAAATGTAAGGATAAACTTCTGCTTATCTCCTTTGTAAGAGAAAATTCTTAAAAAGATTGAATTGGAAAATTTTTCTGTAATGAGAAACATTATTGCAAAATCCTCATTTATTAAAAAGGAATCTTTTTTGAGAAACATAGCAACTCTGTTGAAGACATTGTTAGCAATGGCTTCTTACAAAGGATTGGAACTTCATGAGTGAGTGTCAGAGAAAGGAAGAGGAGGAAATGGAGGAGCACACACATCTGACTCTACTGAATCAGCTCCATGATCCCATTTTTTATCAGGGTGAATCTAGATTCCTATGGAAAGAGGTTAAGAACATGGAATATATATGGTGAGCCTTCTTTGCATACTCTCCATTGAAAGACAATGAGAAAAGAGAGAAGAGAGGCAGATTCAAGTCAGACAGCAGCCCTGGGGTAGCAGCTCTTACTATCAGGTCCTGAGCCTGGCCTCAGATCAGGTATAACAAAAGCCGCAGTCTGGGCCTCCCAGCAAGTGAGAGCATGAAGAGCCACTGACAGTGTGTGTGTGCATCTTTAGCCTTTCATCAATCATTCATTCAGATTTAAAATGAAAACTTTCCAAAACTGTTAAGTTCTCCATGATGTAGAATTTGTTGGACTTGTTCCACCACAACTCTCACATACAATCATGCTAGAGTCAGAAGTACTTTTCCCAGTCTGGTGGCAGGGAGCTTTGTACAGGAGTGCTGTCTTGATCATCCCCTTTGCTCTTCGCATCAGATCAGCAAATAAGTTTCTTTCTCTTGCTCTTGGGTATGGTGGTACTATATCAAAAAAGGCCATTAGCACTTTTGATACAAAGGCAGTGCAGAACTGTGATCTACCTGGCTAAGAGAACAGTATCTATTAATAATGAGTAAATTCTAAGCGCGACATCTATCACAGCATGGGCAAATGATTTGCACAGCTCTTTAATAAGTGGGAACATACAAGGACTGGGAAATCTGGATTTCTCTTGCAAGCTCTGAGACACATCTACTTGTGTTGCTACCTATTTTCACTGCTGGACCACCACATTGTTTCTCATCTCAGAGCTCCCCCAGTGATTCAGGTAAGACATTTCATTGGCAATATATCATCATCTGATGATATAGGCTGAGTGTGACAGCAAGAAATCAAAGATTTTAGAACAAAGAATTCACGTGAAATTATAGCAATATCCTTTTACTATGGTAGGCTACTTTTCCGCTATCCTCAAACATGTCTTTTCCTCTATAAGATTTTTGTGGTACATTTTATATAAGTAAAGGACACAGCAATAAAATATGTGTCCCTTTCTCCATCCCCATTTAGCACCTTTTTTGGGTGCTAACTTGCACTAAATTCTGATGTGTGTTCAGCAGTAGAAAAACAGTTCGGAGTGCAAAACTAAAAAGTGGTATGGTACTACTCATACAACAGCATGGATCTAAATGTCTTTAATTTCTACCTGGCTTTAGAGTGACATCATGAACCCTTATTATTGGGCCTGCAGTTAATATATATAGCCTATAGTTAATATATATTAACTATAAGCAGTCCCCAAATGCAATGATTATCCTGATTTCAAATAATCTGATAGAGTACTGTAATGGGAAAAGATACAGTCAAAGGTATCTTGATGTGTTTGTGCACATTTCTCTTCTTAATAAAAAACTTTTGATACTGAAGAGACTTATTCCTTGCTGCTGAAATGTAATACTCAGGTTTAACATAAAGTGACAGGCACAGTATTATGACGAAAACACATCATCAGTACAAGAAAAGCGATAAGAAATGCACATTCTTGCATTAAAAGTCTTACGTTGCACGGATGACTTGTCAAAGCAATGCAGACCTAAAGAAGGCAGAGGGGCAAGGGAGAGGTTAAAACAAGTTGGAGAGAGCTGCTGCTTGGGTATGGTGCTTTGGTGGTTTATCATGATAAGGTTGAGAATTTAATAACAACTTAAGTGCCACAAATTATATTTGCCACTTTAGGTCCAAAGGAGATTGGGAAAAGAATATTCATGGAAGGAGGTGATACGGAGTAGCAGAAAAGGAAATTACTTGCTAAGGTTTCTGAGCCATGGTTCCTGCCTGCTGTGGCTGTAGAGGGTAAGGCACTGTTCTTGCCTTTTCAGCCACTCTTTTGCCAAAGGGTCCCACACTGCACAGCCTTGCCCACTAATTTAAACTATATTGAACCATTTGGGTTCAACTTTGGGGCAGTTTCTTGGTGATTTTCTGCCTCTTTAAAAGTGATAAAATTTGAGTGAGGGCTCACAGGGAATTGAAGTTTTAGTCCATCTCAAGCATTGCCATTGAAACCAGCAGGAAATGTAAATAAAAGCCCAACACCTGAAGCTATCAAAAAAAA
>VXBU01005325.1:14319-27211 GCA_013400315.1 Bombycilla garrulus
ACCCAACACCAGAAAAAAACAAAAAAAAAAAAAAAAAGCTTCCTCTTTTCTAATGAAAAAAAAATACAGAATAACATAATTTTCCTCATAGCATTGAGTAATCAACATTGGCACCCAGGAGGTCTGCACATTTCTGAACTCTTTTATTCTGCATGGGTAAATTTGAGAAATTAAAGCCAAATCACTTACTGACAGACTGTCCTGCAAGACTTATACTGTAGAGTCAGCAGAAGTGGCTTTGAATTACCAATTATTTATGTTGTTCTTGTGAAAACACAGTATTTTACACAGCCTGCCCTTCTTCCAAATTGCCTAGTATAGTTTCATGTCACTCTGAAAATTTAATTTTAGTGACAAAGATAGTACCTTGTTATTATTGGTGGATAGCAGGAGTGCAATGACTAATTCTTTAGTCAGTTACTCAGCACATTCTTTAAATGTGTAGCAATTTCACATCATGTAATTCTTACTAGGAAAAATGTGGCTCAGAGATAAGCCTTGGGGAAGAAGGTAAAGTTGCTGAAAAAATTTGAATGAACAAACTAACCCATACACATTGTCTCTTACAGTTTTTCTGATTTCTATATTGAAATTTATGAATTAGATCCCATTTTCTTAAGATATGAGATATGAAAGAAATTAAAAGGTCATTTGTTTTATATGTGTCCTGGAGTGACTTTGTGATACTTGTATCCCCAATTGTTTGTCTGTTTGTGCTCAGTGTTGAGTTCTGCATCTTTAGGACAGGCTCTGAGAGTGAAGAGGGGAGAGAAGAAGAGTTTGCTATCAGAAACTGCACTCACTCCCCCAAATCCTTCTTGGGGACTGTGTTGTCTGCAGGGGACAGCTAGAGAGAGCTCTCCTTTGCTTTTTGGTTGGTTTTAGCTAGCTGAGGCAGAAAAGTTCCCTGGACTGTGATTTTGTTCTTTTCTTGGAACTGTTTTGAACCTGCTCTGGACTGAAAACCCACAAGAGCACTGGGATTTCCCACCTACAGCCCACTGGGGCCTGGCCCAGACCACAGCATTTTCCAGAGCTGGTGGGACTAAGCAACCCACGAGTGGCGCTTTTCTGAATTTGTCATCTCCTCAGAGCAGTGAGAGGTTTTGTTGGTCAGTGTTGTTCATTTTTATACTGAGAGTGCTTTGACTGTTGAATAAACAGTTTTTTTCCATTTCTCCCTGAAGAAATCTTTTTTCCCAAACCAATTAAGGGAGGAGCCACTTCAGTTTGCTTTTCTGAAGGAATCCCTTTGGAGGTTGTGTCCCACATTTACCCAAACCAAGACAATATGCTTGTGAGTTACGTACTTTCTAGTGGATATTGCTGCTCAGTGAAACCAGTTTTCTTTGAAAGATTGTTCTGCTACTGTATTTAATTCAATTTCCTACAGAATAGCACCAAGTGAAAGCTGTTATGGTTAAACTTGTAGCATGACTTTTTTTCAGCACTGTCCTCATATCAATAATCTTGAGCCTTTTTTTTTAATTTTGTTTTTTTTTTTTAGCTAAAAGTTTAAAAATATAGCAAATACAGGGCCAGTATTTACACAGGCCAAACCTAGGCAAGTGCCCTTCTCCCTTTGTAAGCAACAAGAGGAAACGGAAACTAAGAATTAAAACAATTCCAGCATAGGGACCCAACATTTTTGTGTAGAGGTAGCATGCTTCCTCCCGTGAAATACTCTGATGGCAATTACCTCATTGTAACTGATGTCCTACATTTAAAGGAGAAACATACGTCTGGAGGAACTTGAAGATTGCTAGAGTTTTTGATCATTCTCTTCCAACTTGTTTGTGCACCATTTGGGAGAAACTTCATATAACTTATTACTTGCAGGAAGCAACAGCAAACTATCTTCATTTCTGAGAATCCAGCCTGCTAGTAAGGCTCATTTTCTCTCAAATCCAGAGGTGCAGAAGCAAGAAATCACATGAGGTTTCTCTTGGCTGATGTCTGGCTTTGTTCCCACTGAGAAATAGATAGGAGGGGGCTGTGAGGTGACTGTATTGGAGCCAGCCTTGCAGATTTCCTTCATGCAAGATGAGAACAAAACTAGAAGGAGACACATAAATATGTAGTCACTAGATGACACAGTGAGAAAATGTCAATCAAAATTGCAGAGTTAAGAGTACGATATTTTTCTGAGCTCAGATGACCTCTTAATTGCTGCAGTTCACCAAGATAATGCTGGGAAGAAACATCCCACAGCCCACATGATGCCTCTCTGCACGTCCTCTGATTTATGGTGATTCCAACTATGGCCAGACTGGGCTTTCTTCTCTCCTGGCTATTTAAGAAGAGCTCATGAATGTTCTCATGCTCATATTAGTAGATATCTGGCTTCCCTGAGAGAAGGAAATATCTCTTTAAATGGGTATACAAATGCAGAGGTCCCTAGAGGTAGGGTTTTCTTATATGCAGGGTAAATATTGTTGGGCTAGTCATTTGACATTTCATTGAATAATGCGGGCTGGGTCCAGGGGGGTCAGACCCCCTGCTGCTGCAGATGTTCTGGATAGTGGGGTCCCGAGAGGGACTACCTTGTCCTGGAGATCTCCAGCAGAGACCCTAGGCACCAGGCTATCCTAGCAAGCTCAGCCTGAGGTAATCAAGCAGTTAAGCTCTTTTAGTGATTTCAGTTCCCAGTGATTTCACTCTTTAGCCTGCTAGGATTTGCCGTGTCTAGCTCAGGGAAAAGAGACGAGAAGGCTGTGTAGAGGTTCCACAGAATAGTTTAATGCAGGTTCTGTGAAGGGGTGTCCAGGGACAGCTTCTTATGCCAAACTGGGCAGAAGTAGGGGTTTTTATAGGGTTAATTAGGATTAGGAAACTACCCAATAGTTTTAGGGTCGGGGTGGAATAACCTATAGTCTTAGGACATCTGGAATGTAGCCAATACTATTACAGAGAGATAAGAGAGGGTCTTGAGGTGGGAAGCAGAGCCTAGTCCATGACTAGGCATTTCCTGTCTCCAAGGAGGCCTAGCAGCAGGCTCTGTGACTGCAACAATTGAACAGTATTTATGCTTCCAAAATTTGTCCCAAAGTAAGTTCACAAGCTTACTAAAGCAAATTATTAAATATCTCTTGTTCTTCAGTGGCAATCACACTCGTGATGATGATCTCTTTTTTTTTTTTCTTGTGGTAAAACACTTTATGATTTCAAAATATCTTAAAAAGATAGGGCAGAAGAAAAGAGCTTTAGTGTTTGGGTTGTTGGTTTGCTTTGATTTTTCAAAGCATTTTGTTCCCCATTTTTCCTCAGTGTTTTCCTATCATGAACTTTGAAATTATTTGTTTATGGAACATTGTAAAGCCACTACTGGGATCTTTTATAATGTTTCCTACAAGTGACTTTTCTCCTCAGCAGTCATTACCTTCAGCCATGTTTTTATCTTTAGTCTTTCCATTGCCATATATTTTTATTTTACTTTATCTTGCTCATTCACTTTTGGTATAATAATTGCTTACTTTGGAAAGGACTGCTAGCTATCTCATATTTAGAATGTGTTAATATAAAACTTATGTTCCACAGTTCTTTTGTTCCTCTTCTGGCCGTGCCTCTTCATTGTCATGTTTGTTTCCTGGGTATTTGTTTTATCCACATGGTTGCTTTCCGTGAAACTTTCTTGAAAGAACTTGTTCTGTCTGTTCTGTCCTGCTGCTTCATCATTCAAATGTGAGCACCTTACTTTCTTGTATTCATCTAGTAAATGTCTTGTATCTTGAGATTCTCTTCTTTCTTATGCAGTTTGTGTACAAGCAAGCGGACTCACTCATTAATCCATAATAATCTTTGTTCTACAAAGAGCTAATTGAGAGCCAAAGGCTTATTACAATTGGGCTCTCGCAATATTATCACTGTGCTATCTCAGTTCCTTTTGATGTGTAACAGATCTGTTGAAATGTCCCCATCTGTTCCTGCCACAATAGAAGAGTCTTACTGGGAATTTTTTTACACTGTGAATGGTGTTTTTTTGTTATTATGTATTTTGGTTTTGCTTTGTTTTTTCATTGTAGCCTTTTTGTACTTACACATTATCAACCAGTAAACATGTGATTCGGCAGGATTATGGGTTATGCAATTCAAAGAAGGATAAGTTTATTCTAAAGATAATTTTATTCTGTTTTTATGATATACAAATCTTTTACATATATAAGTTCTGTAATCCACGGGTTGTGCACACAAAAAACCACTGAATCTTTGAGAGTTATTAAATTTAGAATACTATTTTGTTTAATTCTGTTCTATCCTTAGATAGTTTGTCCCACCATATTTTGTATCACGTAACTTTGGGTCAAAACAGAGTCTAAAGAAGATCAAACTGGTTTTGATTACTGGATTACACCTGGGCTCCTTTAGAATCAATAGGAGTTTTGCCACTGATTCCATGGAATTAACTGAGTTATCTTCTCAATGGTAATGTAGCTGATCAAAATATAAGTGTTTCTTGTATAATTTCTGCCTGAAGGATGACAAAATCCACTTTATTCTCTTCCTGTATGTTTTGCTTTTTCCGGCAATCAGATCAGGAGATGACAGTACTTAGAAAACAGTACTAATTCATGTAGATTCTGCAATCCCCACAGTCTCTTGCTGGCCCATGTTCATAACTTGCATCATTCACTCTTCTAGAAAAAAATGAAGCTACCTACAAACAACTAGAATATCTTGTCCATAACCATAAGAATGAATAGATGTGGTCAAATAGAGGCACCACATTGTGTGATTGCATCGAAGTCGAGTAGTTGGTGCCTGTCGACTGTCTTTTCTTTAGCAGTGAATGGGACTGGGAGAAAGCTGGGGCAGAGGCATTTTCATGTGACCCATATTTCTGTGTAACAGCTCCAGGTAGGGACACTGGGATACCTGAATCTGCTATTGGTACTGCACACACGGTGCACAATAGGTTAATTCTAGCATAGTAAATTTAATGTATTTAGGCAGTGGGAATTATGCACATACCCAAATGTACTGCACAACACCTCTCTTAGATTCCCAGTGGCTTCTGGCTGTACTGGAGAGTCTTATGGATATAAACTGCATGCTCAAATGGACTTCCATGTGGGACTTTGGGCCATGGGCTGAGGAGTGTGTAGTGATTCTGGTCAGAGGCATTGTACCTGTTTCTCAGCCTGGTTTAGGTGGCCACTAACTGATTCTGAATTAAACTGGTGATAGCACCTAAGTGGATTTTGTTGTGCTGGTACAATTTCTTTGTGCAGAATGCTCCTGATGTATGATCTGGGTGTGACTTTAGAGTGCAGTTTGAAAGTAGGCGTAAAAGCTCTTTGTCTCAAAAAGTCAGTGTTCAAATTACATACTTGGCAACATTACACTGGAGAAGCTGCATAATCTCCCATCTTACCAAACAGATTTCCTAAGAATTGATCTGATCTAAGGCCTCTCACAGCAGCTTAACTGACGATACTGTGATCTCTTACATGTTTGCGTAGCTGTGCTGGCTCATGTTATGGATATGGGAGGGATGATAATTGGCAGGAGGGCAGATTAGAAAATTTTTTTCCATCTGGGGATGTCATTCCATGTTTTGTTCAACAACAAAGTCATCTTGAGAAATCTCTGTTCATCCTCAGCTCTTCATTCAGTCATTCTTTCCCACTCTCCTTTGCAGCCACTACCCTTCCAGTGGTGGTGATAGAAGTGCTCATGGAACAGGCTGCAAGCCAGGTTGCGAAAAGGAATGCACAGTATTATCAAGGGCATGCAAGGCTGTGGCATAGCAAAGAAATAGGCAGCTCTTGGGATGGAGGAATTGGAGCTTCTAAACTATCTTTACCAAGTAGAGAATGTGTTGTGAACTTCATCCTTCAACATTGCTAATATAGCCATTCTCATATGTACAAGACTGCATGAGCCATGAAAACTGTTGCCTGAGAAGTGCACTGTGTGCAAGAGAGATATTTTGGATGTGTAAAAATAAAGCAAGATGCATATGGTCTTGGAGAATGCGGCAAGGCAGAACTTTGGTTACTATATCTATTTGTTTGGCATGGCTAGGCTTGAGATTTATGTGGGTGAAAAAAAAAGAACTTGTGAATAACTTGATTAATAAGAAAGCCATTTTTGGTGTCTTGCCTATACATAGATAGAAGAATTGAAGGGACTCACTGAATTGGCATGATAGGAGGGATAAGAGAGCTGTTGTGGTCAATCAGGCAGCATTAACAGCAAGTACATGTGTGACTTGCTGAGAAACATGTGCTGCACTGAAAACCATCATGGTTCTAAAATATTTGCATGAAAAGATGCAAGATCCAATGCAGATGTGGTGGCTTACAGATAGCCTCAAAGATGGAAAGTTTAAAGAGAACTGTGGACTGATGGCCATCCCAGTAACAAGTATTTACCTTAATGAATTAATTTAAAACACCTGCTCTTCAGAGTTCATATGCAAACCTCTGAGGTGTGTGTTGCTTACCTCTCAGCTGTTCGAGGTATAATGGGCAATAGGCTCTCCAGCTTACAGTTTGGCAGGTACTCTTTTCTCATTTGGTACCTGAGCTATTTTTAGGTAATGCAGCTGGCACCTTTCTGAAGGTCTGATAAAGGCTTAGGATGCTGATCTCAAGCATGTATATTCATTCCTTCTTCAAGGCAAGCAAAAGTGTCAGGGATCAACAAGGAGATTTATGAGCCTTGCTGGAAGTAGTGGGTTTTCCTGGCATTGTATTCAGCAGGAACAGTGGGTGTAGAAAGGGATATGCTCTCTGCTTACATGTGGGGAAAACTTTTGCTGATAGTAACTATGGGAACCAGTTCTTTAGTACTTGCTTGGCAATAAGATATTAAATATCCCCTTTGGAATGTGCCTGCAGACTGTTCCTGGGGATTTAGAAGAGTGGAAAACGATAACAGGAAATAAAGGAATCCATCTCGTTTTGGCAAGAACAGCATGAATTCACCTTTGTGAATATGAAAGGGCTTCTCCTCATGCTCTGTTGAAAGATTTGAACCAAAACTATTTGTCAACAGCTGGAAAAAAGGACTCACTCCTCAATGTCACCAAATGGCCTTTCTTCACTGTAAGCAATTCTCCCAAAGGAAGAGCAAATTTTCAGTTGAGCTTATGATGGCAAAGCCTCTCCTTCCTAATTTCAGGCACTGTGTAAACAAAATGTCTGGTAAGACTTCGCTGGCTTGCTAATGACCCTCTTTTGGTGACTGTGATTGTGAGCAGGAGATGAGAATGTTTGATGCTGTACAGGAACAGAATGACAGTTGCTGTTCCCAGAAAGCTTTTGCACTCTGGAAGTTAGGGAGATAGCAGAGTCATGTAGATGAGCAAATGAGCACAGTGTCTTGTGGAAGTACATTCAGAATGACAGGGGACTCGGCCCCTCTGCATCCCAACCCCCAGGCTCAGACTTTTGTTTGCATCCTGACAAGGAAGACTTCTCTAAAGAAGAAGAAGCTCTGTGGCTATGCTTGGAGCACCTTCCAAGGTTAAGGGCACCAGAGTAGAGCCAGGAGGTGCCAGCTGTAAGGATGCAGTCAGATCATAAGCATACTATCCGTAGGTAATATCACAGAAAAGGGAAGCTGTTCTTCAGGATCCAATCCCACTGTACAGCAAACAGCTGCCAAAACCCTTGGTGCACTGAATGGGACCTGTCAGAAACAGCAGAGGCCTGTGATGCCATCCTTGACACCATTTGTTGTATGTGCCAGGCATCTAGTAGGCAGCATGTCACACTGGCTTCCTGAGGGGTGTCAGCTGCCAGGCTTGCTGGTGCACACCTTGTTCTCTGCATTCCTGGATTCTTGGGTGGTCAGGCCTATTGCCATATGCATACCAGCTAGTGCCTGGGCGGCTTCAGTCCAGCTGCAGTGCATGCAGACTGCTCCTTGGCAAATATCAGTGTGCAGCTGAGGCTAGGCTTGTAGGATAGTGTGGAGTGATGTTGAAGATGTTGTAGGGAGCAGAGGAGAGAGAGGGATAGGTGAGACTATCACTGCAGGAAACTGGGGACATGGGGAAAAACTGAGGGGTTTGTTGTGGTCTAGCTAAAAAAATTGTGGGAGCCTGGAATCCTTAAGTCTCAATGTAGGTGAGGTAGATTAACTGCAGCCTGAATGTGACCTACACTTGAGATCTGTGGTGTTGTGTAGTAAAACTCAATAAAGCAAGGTCATTGCAACAAAGTGGGAAGGGACATAGACAAAATATGTATAAAAAGGTGGGGAGGTGGTGATGAAGGATATGAAAACACTGTGTTGTAGGAGGGAAGGAGGGAAAAGCATGTTTTACGGAAAGAATCACATGTTGGGAAATAATGCCCTTTGTGGTCCAATGTTTATCTTGAACTGTGGAATTCTTCAAGCATTGTCTATACAGACTATATACAGCCTTGCACTGGATGCTGCCTTTAAAATAAAATGGGGTTTCTTTCCTTATTCTGAAACAGCAATATGCAGATGAATAGCCATGCACAAATGATAGGCTTTCAAAGATTGTATGAAGTGTGCCAGTCAGAACTAATCCAATTATAATTAAATTTTTAAAGATTTGTTTTAATTTACCATATGGTGTAAATTACAGTGAGTTTACAGCTCTACCATTTTCAGTTGTCTTTTACCAGAAATGCTGAGTTAACACAATGGCAGCTGGAAGTACCAGGACACTTGAAAGGAGACAGCCTTGCAGATTTTCAGTTGCAGATTTCTGGGTATATCTCTCTGAAAAGATCAACACTAGTTGATTACTTCTTAATATTTTGTAATTTTAATTACAAAAATAGTTAATTTAGTACTTTTTGAGGAAGAGTGGCTTGAGAGACTGAGTTGCTTCTTCAGCTGAGGAATGGAACAGTGATTAGAAGATCACAGAGGGATAATTTCCTGAGATATCTGCCATGCCTGTCACTGTGGTATCTAAGTGACACATACTGCAACAGTGCTGCAAGAAATCTGAATGCATTATCAGTGGCTTTACAACTGGTTATGCCTTTGTTTACTGCTGACTTTGATCAGAATATTGCTCCAGATTGACTTAGGAGACATCAGCAATTAAAACTAAGGATTTTTAATTTTTTTTACAAACAAGCATCAGTGCTAGTTAAGACTGAAAGCCCTGCAGAGAAGGGTGATAATAGGGTCTGGCTCAAGTATGCATTTGATTCTGAACAGACCACAAACAAGGATTTTTTTCTCAGAACCTTTGTGAATGACACTAAACTACTGTTTACTCTCTTTGAGCCTTTTTTTCCTGCCTCAACCTCAAATTCCTGCCTTTGTGTGTGTCCTGGCAGTATGAACCTACTGAGGCTGCTAGCAGCCATAAAACACATAATTCTTTTGGATTGTTTTTTATCAATTAGGGTAAATTAATCAAAGAAGCTGAAGATGAAGCCTTACTACCAGAAGTCCTTTTCCTCAGCAAAGAAATCCATCTGATTCCAAGCCCCAGGCATGACTAAATTCTTTGCCAACTTTGATTCTGACAAAGTTAAAACAGCAAAAAACTTGTGTTAGTAATTTTCATTCTACTCCAGGTAATCATACAGTTTTAATTCCCCTCCTTGCATCTTCCTGCTGTAATATGAGCTGTGGGCTTCAAACACATACCATGAAGTACCCAGATGAGGAAAAGTGCTGTGATTGACTTTTTGCAGACAAGTAACTTGCAAGGGAATGTTTATGTAAGGTACATCAGAGACCTATTTTCCCAGCTAAGAATTGCACTTCGAAAACAAAGGTATTAAACTTCAGCTGGTCATCTGTCATAGCAAGAATTTTGCTCCTTGCTAAACCTACGTAATCCTGAAATGTAACTTTTAAGTGTGATTTATGGTTATATTAGATCTGTAGTATCAAGTTGCTCTTGTAAACCCCCTTGTTTTCCTGAGAAGGTGGGGCTATAAATATTCTGGGGGCAGGACCACTGGGATGATATTGCCCAGTTTATTCTAAAAGCTTTGGTTTTGTTTTTGTTGTTTTTTTTTTTTTCCTCTTTTAAAACACAAAAAGTCCACACCACCCAAAACAACCCCTGAAACAAAAAGAAACCAAATCCAACAACTATTACATAATAAAATTGCATGTAATGTTTATCTAATGGGATTACATTTAAAAATCCCAAACAAAAAACAAACAAAAACATGGAAAAGGTAGTTGAGAACAAAAGAATCTGTAGGAGCTAGAACAAAGAAGACGTAGACTCAAACTCTAACTGGGAGAACAAAAACATCTTCAGAGTGACTGTCAGCTTCCCCAGGGGTAAAATGCAAAGGCTCTAAATTGTAACATCACTGGGAACTCAGACGAATTTTTCCCCTCCCCTCATTCAGAGGGGACACTGTGACAGAATGAGAATACTGCAGGTATTTTGGAAAACTAATTTATCAGTACCTCAGACTGTAGCTTGCAGCTGCCAAGGGTCTGGATTGTATTCAGAAGATTCTAGAAAGTCACACAAAACAAACACGAGAAAGAAAAACAAAGGTTTTTCTGACATAAACCCCTGTAGTGGTGTTTTCATTTCAGGGCTGTTGTTCACTATACCCTGAACTAGCTGTTTGCAACTAAGTGTGCATGCAACAACTCATAAAGGCCTTTACTGATAGAAAAGTGTCAGTACCTGATCCTGGTTTGGATATATGAGATCATTGCTTGCAGCATAGCAAAAAGAAATATTTCCTTTCCTTCAGCCTGGGTCCTGTACATAGATCATCCTCTTTCCATCAAGCCTGCTGGACACTGCTGCCTCTCTCGCAGCCAATGCTCCCTTTCTGAATTCTCATGCTTAAGAGGCGGTTTGAAGAAGGTCATGATGATATAATTTTTCTGCTTATCCACAAGCTTAGTGGGATTTCCCATGCAGGAGAGCATTGTGGAGGCATTGCATAGCATGGGACATCTATCAAGATAATTTGAGGAATTCAGGTGTATCTTGCTTCTATAGGGGAGAGAGAAGGACAGCCTTTGGCTGGGTAGGAAGGGCTGTCTTTGAGGACAGAATCCTCTCCACGTGGGCTGGGGATGGTGGACAGGCTCTCAGCAGGAAGGCTGTGCAGATCTTCAAGAGTGCTCTTGCAGGGATGTGCCTTAACAGCAATCATGCCGCAGTAAACCTGCATCCCTGTTCACCAGGAGAAACTGGGAATTCAGTCAGTGTTCAAGAGTTTTCCTCAGTGATCTGAGGCTGACTCTCCTGGTGTTTTCAGCAGGACTTTTGAAGTGTTTGGCTCTGAAGTGCTGTAATCACAGGAAGAAGACGAAAGGAAAACTCACCTTGGGAGAGCTGGTCAGTGGGAAGAGCTGGCTGAGCAGAAATTAATAAAAAATTTTTAATTGCCTGTGAGAATACCAAATGAAAGAGGCAGAAGAGGTGGAATTTTTCTCCTCATTGAGACCTCTGAGATGTCTATAGGAAGTCAGAATAACAAGACTGGATATTGGTGTCCTGCACCATTTTGTGTTTATCTTCTGAGTAACCATTTGATGAACAGCAGACTTGTGAGCACTCCACAAATATGCAGTCTAAGCACTGAAGTTGCTGTTCTGTCTGGTTCTTTTGTCATTCCTCAAGATCACTTTCAGAGTCTTCACTCAAATATGTGACTTTTTTTTTTTTTGAGAGATAGAGACAGACATGATGTACCTGAATCTGACCAAAATTAAGTGGCTAATTAAAAGTAAGTGCCTTATTTGTGTAAGACAAAAACCAAAAATTGTTTCGAAAATCCATTAGTGCAGTTCAGAATGATGAGCCACTTTCACTAATTTATTTAAACATTTTCTTTGTGCTGAGCAGGATGATATAGATTCCAAAATGAAGAAGAATAATTCTCCTCCCCAGCTCTATGATTTCTCTGTCAGGGCCAAATTCGAACATATTATGCGAAGAAAACAGCTTTCATCTCATACAGAGGCTTTATTGTGCTTCAGAAGGAGTTTTGGATTTGTGTAAATTTTTACTTCTTCTGCTTGAGTAGGCAGTCTCCAGTGGGTGACTCTGAAGCTACCAGTCTGTAGTGTCATCAGACTGGGCCAGAATTGCTCCTCTGCCACTGATAGGTGCTTGGGTTCTGCCCTGAATCGTAAGCTGAAAAACCATAAACTTGCCTAAAAGTTTAACAGATCTAGTGCAAGTTTACTGGGATCAGGAGGTAATACAGCGGTGGTAAACAAATACAAGAACCTATCGTGACTGCGGCTTAGAATCACCAGGAGACCAATTAACACCTTTTTGTTAGGATTAACTATTATGGTGTTTTCAGTAAGAACCTTAAATTGGTACTTTCTTGTAGTTCAAAGTGTGACTACACTGCAGTTACAAGGGAAGTGGAGATCAAAGCTCTCAAAACAAATAATTACATGGAGGTAAATTCCATCTGATGTAGGAAACAGCAGAAGCCTCCAAAGAACAGCAAACAGCCTGACCGGGAGCAGCCCATCGGGATGTGAGACACAAAAGGGCGGCTTTCAAAGGGAGAAACACCTCTCGGGCTGGGTTGGAATGGGAAAGGGAATGGAGATAGGGGTGAACCGGCCACTCCGAAACCACACCGTTGTGCGGGAATGCTCTCTGCTGTGTCAGCAGCGCCATTACGAAGCGTTTTATTTTCTGAGTTTCATCACTCAGCTGAACCGGTGCTAATACATAGCATAGAAATCCTGTGTGAGGTCTGTGTGCTCGGCTGGGAATTTTAAAGGTAATTAAGGAGGAAAAAGCCCATTGTGCTGTATTTGGTGACTGGTTTATTTTCTTGGTGTTTGTCCTGTGCCTGGGAAAAGACATTGCAGGGTGGGAATAATGGAATTCCCCTTGTTGCCTTCATGTTCCTCTTGATGTCTTTCAGTGGTAGATTGCCAATGAAAAACTTGAATTAAAAAAAATAAGTCTGGAATTTATTGGTCTCATCTT
>VXBU01005326.1:0-27885 GCA_013400315.1 Bombycilla garrulus
CTTCCCTTCCCTTCCCAAGAAAGTCCATGAAGTGCATACATCACAGTAAATTTAGTTGTTTTACGACATAAAAGGAAAACTGAAGTACCACAGCAATGGGCAGTGTTGATTTGAAATTATTTGATAATAGTTTATTGTATCAGGTAATATGATTATATATCTTTAAATAAATTAACATGTCATATTTAAAATATTATAAATTCTACTTTTATTCTGATAAATGCAAGTATAAATAAATAGTAAATAAACTTGCAGATTTTTATATTGCTCTATATGCATCCTATCCAAATAGAACTACTATCTCATAGAAATCTGGGATAACTGCATTAACTGCTTTTACCTTTGAAGAAACATTGTATAGGGAGTGAGAGTTCTGAGTCCACACATATCTGTAACTCAAATCTGTAGGTGGTGCAGCTGTAAGGTTGATTCAGACCTTCAAAGACCCTCCTCTTCTTATGGCTTAAGCCATGCACATGGATGAAGAAGGATAGTCTGACAGTGGATTTTTGTCAAATAGACCACCTCTGTCTTTTACTTCAGTCACATCCTGAATGCTCAGCAAGTCCTTAAATTCCTTGTTTAATTGAGGGTTCTGTACCATATGCTTACAAGTCAGTTTCACTCAAAAAAGTGACCAATATTATAGAAATTATAAATGGCTTGAAAGCTCTCAATAAAGATCATTTATCTTTTCAGTTGCTAACAAAAGACTTTTCAGAAGATACATTTCCAAGATACACGTCTGCACTTTGAAACCTGTTTTGCTCATTTCTGTTAAGAATTGTTTTTTTGTTATTGTTTCCTTAACTGTTTTTAGAAATTTTACATAACTAAGTTAAATATGAGGATCCTACCATGAAATGACTGGTTCAAAAATGTATTTTGTTCCATAAAAAGATGTGTACTTTTAAATACTCTGTTTAAATTTCAGTATTTCAGTATTTCAGTAAGAAGATAACATAGATGTTTCCAAGAGTTTGCAAGTGAAGATTTTGTGCAACTGGGATTTAAAATTAAGATATAAACTTCTTAAGAGAAATAATTCAAACAGAATTTCCAAATATTTTTCTTGAAATTAGGCATATAATAAAAGGAGATCCCTGTGTGGATGATAAGTTATA
The DNA here is from genome assembly GCA_013400315.1 of Bombycilla garrulus. Taxonomy (NCBI): domain Eukaryota; kingdom Metazoa; phylum Chordata; class Aves; order Passeriformes; family Bombycillidae; genus Bombycilla; species Bombycilla garrulus. The sequence continues at coordinate 1,125 of VXBU01005326.1, forward strand.
CTCACATTACCAAATACGGCTTTTTATCCTTTGTCACTTCATACACTTAAGTTAAATAATTCCAATTGTATTTAATAACATTTTCATGTATAAGAACATGGTCATGAAAATACATTATGGTCAAATAAATGCTGCCACTCTTCTTTGCGTTTTAGAGTAATCAGATTTACTGGACACTGTACAGTCACTGTAATATCCCAAAGGCATGCAAACCTTCTTCCACAGAGATACATGGTAGTGAGAGAAAAAAAAGCAATTAAGTCAACATGGAATTGGGCATAGATCAGGATTAAACTTTTAAAAAACAAACCAAGTACAAATAAATATGAAACTCTTTATCTCTTCATTTTCATATTAACCAAACTATGCTTCATAATAAACATTTTATATAAGGCACACTTATGCAAATTCCCATGCTCCCCAGAACCACTGCAGAGAAACAGTGTCCCGTGGTTTTCTTCCCATAAAAAATGATCAGTCTTTATGTGCTGTGACATCCTCCTATTCTTTCTGTCTTCGTGCTGTTGAATGCTCTAGAAGTCTTTTCTGTTACTAACAGGCCCCTAAAGGACCTTGACTAGGACCTGAGCTATGACCAAGGCTTTTGCCAGACATGGGAGTAAAGGGAGAAGGGGAAGCAGCAAGATTTGGGTTAGTAAGGCAGTTACTTGGTTCTGAGAACTGCAAACCCTCTTTCCTGCCATGGTTTATTTCACCTAATTATTCAAACATATCAAGGGGCAATCCAAGCAATGATAACTAATCGGAAGTATCTACATTCTTTTCTTAAAAATACAGTTACTACCCCAAGCATTTTTTAATTAGGTGGCTTAAGATTTAAAAAACTTTGAGCAAAATCATATAAATATGCTTTTGTGATGGACATGTCCTAACAAGAGTTTTATTGCAGAGAAAGAAGATGCCCTTATAAAATAGGGTTCTTGAAAGTGTGCACATATCAAAAAAATGGCCTATGTATTTTGCAGGAATGAAAGTACCTTTCTTTTTTCCAAACAACTTTTGCTGAAAATCATCTGAAGATTGAAGAATTCCTTCCTGTTACATTAATTACAACTTAAATTTAGAAAGGCAACAAGAACCAGAAGAACATTTCCTGAGGACTTAAAACTTGGTATTCTGTCAAGTACTGTTACTTGAATAAGATAAGTGCCTTTGTTTCATCAGTCCCATGGCTCATGTGTTTTGAGAAGTTGTAGTGGTTCCCTTCTGTGATCCCAGCAGCTTCAGGTTTCCTTTTCAGATCATAGAGGAAAGGTTCCTGGCTATCATTCTCTGTTCCTGGCCAAAGTGCCAAACTTGCTAAGAGCATAGAACAACTTTATGTGATACTTGCACTCATTTTGACCCCTCAATCTAGGTGAGCACTCAATAAATGAATTCTTAGTTTTTTTGTTTTTTATTCCGAGAAGGCAGCAGTCTCCTAAGCCACTCCGACAGGCTTTTTATCTTCACTGTGCTAATCTGCATGTAACTCTCAGGTATCACTGGAGGTCTAACACAGCATAACTATTTTTAGTCATACTCTAAGGGCTTCTTAGTGTGCAGCATATTGAGATGTGAAAGCATAATCCAATAAATGCACTGTATGGAGTATCAGTGAGGACTTTGCACAGCAAATACTGGATTTCAAAGTGTTCACGTTTCTGTACACTTCAAGCAGGCACACTTCTTGATTACACAGTGATTCCTAAAAGAAACTCTAGAAATTATTCCTCATGGGCAGTTAAGCAAGGGATTGACCATAATGTGTCTGAATCTATATTGCCTGAAGGAGAGCTCCAGTTGAGCACTTTAAGCCCAGGCAACTCAGGTCCTTCTACACCCAGTATCTCAATCCCCTAATGCAGGACCTAACCCACTACCTTCAAGTCAATTTGAACCACTGGGTGAAATGCTCTATTCTATATTCCAACTTGATGAGTAAGAAGTTAATTCACGTTCACCAGGCTCATATGCTGATATTCAGCAGCAGAAATACGTGGGAACACGTCTGGTGAGACACAGACATATCTGTTAGTTGTTCTGAGGGAATATACCAGAATGCTGGAGTCAGAAAAGCTGTTCCTTGATATTCTGGTCAATATATTTGGTCGCATGAAAATCTATGAGTGCGTCACCAAGTGTCATGATATTGAAAGACTAACAGATTTTTGTTGGGTTTTTAGTTGTGATTTAATTGTGAGCACTGTTGTGCTCAGATCATGCAGAAACCAAATATTGACACTTTAGGTGTCACTTGTCAGCTACCCATTCCACAGGTCTTCCTTGGGAACACTTGAGGAGATTTCAGTAAATTGATGCTGATCATAAATGGCCTGTGGTATAGATCAGTGATACCACATCTATATAGGAAGCCACAACACCAAACTCCAAAAAGTTTTCCACAAAAACCTTGCTCAGTGTGAAGAGGGTATCCTGCCTCAGCCATTCTCCCAGTCTACAGAGACTTCTGTCAACACGCAGAAATCTAAGATTATGAAATTTCAATTTAAATGCCTGCTCTTTGGAGGTTCTATCTTTTACAGAACCATTTTTTTATTATTATGGGTTTATTTTATTTGTTTTACAAAAAATGAGAAAACCACTTTTTTTTTACAGTATTTTGGTATGTCCCTTGCCCCTGCTTTGCTGCAGGTCAATGATGAAGTGAAGTGATGAAGTTTCTGATCATACAAAGGAGTGACTTATTCTTCCTAGCTGACAGTCCACATTTTCCTAGGAGACAAAATAGTGCCAATAAGACCTTCAGTCTTCTGCTAGGCTCTGTCCAGTTACAGAGCAGTGAGAGCTGTTTAATCAGCAGATGCAAAAGGAATAAGCTGATAAGAATAAACTGTTGTTACCCAAGAGTTTTGAACTTTGTAGCTTCTGCTATGTCAAGGCAAATTCACGAGGCAGGAGGCAAAGTGAGATTCCAGGTTTTGTTAGCATTTTAGTTGTGGTAAACCTTCCCTCTGGCCAGGATAACCTTCTGTGATGTGGTCTTGCTGGCTTAGAAACACATTAAAGACATTAAAAACAGTTTTCAGGATGTAGGTGATCAGTACTTTGCAAAAACTCAGCAGACATTTTGATTTGTCTGGAGACCATCACCATAAAATGAAGGTCCCCAAGGCTGCAGACATTTTTTGAATGTAGGCCAAATTTCCACAGGAGCAATCTGTTCATGCTCTAGTGGTTTTGCCATACCTTTCCTTACTTGTTATGTATCAGTATTATTTTCATAGGATTTTTCTTCAAAACACCCAGACACAACGTGTCTGGAAGACTTTCACAGATACTAGTGATGAAACCACTGATCCACCTGATCATTTGTATCAGATCCTCAATAAAAAATATGAGTTTTGGTGCTGTTTGTAGACTGTTTGTTTGGAAAAGAGAGGTAAGCAATATTTTTGAAACAAACAAATAAAGTAAGATAAATAGTTACCAATATGTCAGGATGTAGAAAAAATACAGTTAATAGGTATTTTATATGAAGTGTTTCACAGCACCAGGTCACTTACACATGGCTTGATTTATGGTTTTCCTCAAAACATTCTCATTCATTTTGAGCTTTAACATGCTCATCAGAATTACTTAAACTAATCTGCTTGATTGCTGCTGTAGCAGCTCTTGGCTTGATGTCTGCTTAGTTTCAGACTTTGTATTCAACAGGCTCTCTTGTTGCCCTAGCAGTATGACTCACATACAGTACAAGGCAAATGCCAAGGTGCTGCCAGTCACAAGAAACCCATAGAAATGGAAGTGAAGTATTTGGTAGTTTCTTTTTCTGACCACAGGGTGTTGATGGAAAGAAACAAGGCAGGACAATCATGCTGCTTTCACATTTTGCTCAAGTGCCAGGAGGCGGTTCTTTCACAGTCACTGCAATTGTTCCTGTTTAACATGGAAGCCTTAAGCCAGACATAATTAGACTTTTCCTTGACAAATCATTTGTGCAAAGTCTTGACAGGTTGAAAACTGAAACGGTTGTGGTGCATTCTTCAGGGTCTGAAACAGACAGGATTACAGAAAAATGAAAGCAAATACTGTGAAAGCTATAACTTGCAGAAATATGTGTCTAGCGCGAGTACAAAGTCTATGTCATGTTTGATCAAAACAATTAGACAGAATATTGTCTCGTGCTTTGCTGGTGTTATACTACAGTATATTAGTAATATATAAGGACTGTATTTCACTAGATAAATTCTGTGCCAAATGAGATGCAAACAAACAAACCAAAAATATAATATGCACATATCTGATATTACTGGAGAGCAAAGTAAGTGTGTAAGTCTCACAATTTGAGCTCATGTAACAACTGAAAGCTTTTTCTAGTAAAATGAGCTATTGCACAGGAAAAAGAAAAGCTCTGTGCAACTGTTATCATACATTGTCAGTACACTCTTGGAAGTATTCACAGAATTATAGAACCATTTAGGCTGGGAAAAAACCTTAATGATTGTCTGCATCTGACATATTCATATTCTTCCGATGCAGGCTAGTATCAGTAATAAAGCTCAGTTATGTCATGGTTATATGGTGTAGATGTAGATGTTTTGAAATGTTTGCAAAATTTTTAATCACTGCATAATGGACAAAATCCTCAAACATCTTCGTTTCTACTCCTACTTGCAAATACCATGATTTTCATGAAAATCCATAATTTTAGCTAGGGTTTAGCAGAAGATTTATAGTTATAATGAAGAGTTTTGTGAAACATACTGCAGGAAGCTGCTCAGTACATTAGAATGCAAATAATTAAATCAGTGCTTTTCATAATGCATCCTGAATGTCTGGTGAAATAGAGATACTGATTATTCCCTGTAACATTTTTTGTGCTACTTCACAAAATGTAGCAATTTGTAATAAATCTGTTTGGTAAGCTAATTCTAAAGCACAACACCAGATCTTTCCCACATTCCAAGATCTTTTTGAAGGCATTATGAACTACACTCTGTATAGTATAAATGGTGGAAAAATACATTCCGTAGTCACAGGTGATCTTTCAACATCTTTATGGATGGACAAAATTCTCTCAGAGATTGTAAAGCCTTAGTGTCTTGTTCTGCACAGAAAAAAAACAAAAGAAGAGAGCACCTCCTCTTATAATGAATAAATCATCAGCTGAAGCTTTCAAGTTGGCTTCAAATTTTGCAATCGCACCATGATGTGGTTCTGGTGCATCATTTTGGTGCAAAACCAAAACAATACTTCCCCAGTAAAGTTCTGTATATTTCTGTTCAAATGTAAGTCATCTCCATCATAAGCAATACATGTGCATTCAAAAGATCTCAAAATAAATGTTCTTGCGGAGATCAAAGTGTATGTGAAAATTCCGAGCTCCCGCATATCTTCATGTTCTTTGCTCTTTCATCAGCTATGTGGTGAGAGGGAGCATCATGTTCTTCTTATGGCTTTCTTTAACAGACTGTATTAGCAATCATATTTCAGAATTACCTCAGAAACAGATAGAATTTATTGTCCAACACTTAGAGGGGAATAATGTCTCTGTAATTCAGTTCATCTTTCTGTTGTCCTGTCCTCTATCAGTTCACTAAGTGGTTAAGAAATCATATTGAGTTTTTTGAGTATATACCTTTAATCTCACATGACTCTGGCTTAAACTCAATCACCTGCACTTCTTAAACATAAACCAACTAATTCTCAAAAGATTATAGTTAATAATAAAAAATTCATGTAGCAAGCCAAGTAAAATTATTTCTGCCATATACATTATGTCTTTTCCTTCTGCAAGACAAATGAAATTCTTGTTCAAATGAATGAATTTTACCTTTGGCAGCTTGGAAATACATTCTTTTAATTGCATTTTTACTGTAATCCAGACTTGTTTAAGAGACCAAAAAAAATTTTACTAAATCTGTTTGACTCAGAACATATGCTTAAGTCTTTGTTGTAGCTCACTCAGGAGTGCTTTTGTGTGTGGCACAGAATGGATTAGTTAGATGTAGCAAAAGGTAGCAATCAGTAAATTATTTGTGATAATATGTAATTTATTAAAGATTTGCTTACAAACCCCATGTTAAAAAACATTAGGAAAATCTCTGCTTTATTATTTCAAGTGGTGCTTTTCACTTTTATTGCCAATAGTAACTTCGCAGCTTAATAAGAGACCTTATTTTTGCATGACAAATCCCTACTGTACTTTTTCACTGAACACTGCCTTCCTTTAGTTGTACTGCATTTCTAAAGTTCAATTCTGCAGAGTTTTGTTTCCCACTCCTCTTTCTAGTGTTTGCTAGCATGGCTGTTCTTAAACATATTGAGTTATGAAACAATGAAAGTAAGGGTGCCTATAGGCAGCTCAGTCGTGTATGTCCATGTGAAAGTTGCCAGCACACTGCCTGGAGGAAAGCAACCTTTCTGCCTTGAGATACCAAGATATGCTGTCAGCATTTTCTAGGAGGAAATATGTTTCTGTTTTAAGTACAAGAATGAAAAGAATAAGGAAAAAAAATAATAGTATTGAGCTCTGAGGATATCATAGGGGTGTATTTATAAGAAAAGCCCCGGGTAAGTCATTTGATCTCTATCATTTGGGTGTGTGACAAATATTCTAGCTTTAATATGTGAAAACATTTTTCATATCTAATGATTGAAATTGTGTCTCAGAGTGTCTGCCTACCTGGGAGGAGGTGTAAAAGTTGCAGGAACAGTCCTGTGAAAGAAAAAGTAAGAAAAAAAATAAAAAGAAAGAAAAAGAAAGTTGTAGGAATGGTCCCGTGAAAGAAAAAAAAAAAATAGAAAGAAAAAAAAATCAAAGTGGCATTGGCTGGGGTTGCAATTCATAGTCAAATGATGTCTGTGCATGAAGAGTCACTGGGAATTACACTTCCTTTCCTAGAGACATTGAGTGAATAGGAGCAAATAAAATGAATTCTGAACTGAGATATAGATATTCTCTTGGCAGTTTGTAATAGTTATGATTTTCTTGCCAATGTAGCAAAAGCTAAGACAAAATTGCTTGGAATAATTAAAAAAAAAAACAATTTAAAAGGTATTATGGGATTGATTAATATTGTTTTATTTATATTAATGAAATCCAGTATTTAAAAAAAATTAAACTCCTCTCAAAAATAGCCAAGCAAATACATATCTGGCCACAGCCACCATTGGAGACAAAAAATGGTCATGTTCTAGTATGATCTGGAACAAATAACTGCTGCCAATCCTCTGCTGATCAATGCACCTGTGGATGTTTAACACCAGCACACAAATCCATGGGTTACAGCCCTGCTCGTGTGCTTTTATGTCCTCTGCAGCCAGTGAGTTCTGTGTGCTGTAAAGATCCTCTGCCATTAACTTGCTGGCCTGTGCAGCAATGGTACAGCAAGAGGCATGATTTTCATTCCTTAGAAAGCTGCCTGAAGTCTCATTTCTGTCTTCTATCACAGCTCATTCTAGGTAGCCTGAACTGGTGTTAAAACTTAGCTGAGAGAAATTGGCTCTCAGGGATATTCACTCATTGTATAATCTTATATTTTTATGAGCCCAGTGTTAGAGAAAAATTTCCTTTCATGTAAAATGATGATATGGTTAATATGAATGGAGAAGGATGGAAATAGACAGCAAGAGTGAAAAGAGGCATAGGAAATTATGTTGTTTGAAATACAACCCTGTAAATGGGTATACTTAAACCCAATGTTGCATGAAGATTCATCCAATTTTTCTCATAAGTAAGCTTAGGAAAATAAAGACATAAATAAATACAAAATGTTTATTTATATCCTACAGTCACCAAGTAGAAGGAAAATTTTCAAAAGCAATATGACCACCTTTGTAAATACAGACAAAACACCCTGAAATTAATTGGGACGGCAGGAACAAATTCCTGTTGATTCTAATGGATTTAAGATTAAGCGTGAAACTCCACATTTGACAGGGGGGAAAAATAGCCAGTGAATCAATCATCTCTGGTGCTGGTGATGTACAGCATCCTTAATAAATCCTGATGCCAGTGCTGGCACACGCTGGGGAATGGGTAACACCAGGTAGCCATGGTGTAAGCCGGCAGGAATGTCAAGACAACAGAATGCAGTGCCCAAGAGCAAAGGAAATGTTGAGACCTATGAGTGTTTTTCTGGAAGGAGAGCATTTAGTTTCCCATAAAAACACAAGAGAAACTCAAATTCAATCCACTGAAAAGACTGAGAGAACAAAATGACTTTGCACCATGCTGTGACTACCTCCTAACTAGAGCTTCATTGGAATAAATTAATTCTATTAAAATTTTTTCTACAGTCAATTAAAATGTAAAGTGAGGATCTTATCCACATGTACCTGAATAAGGCAGGGAAAGATGTTACTTAGGAGGCTACAGATGAAAATCCAAATTTCGTGAATGTCTGGAAACCACAAGAAACTTCAGAGATTTGGGACAGTCTGGTGAGAATATCACTCCACAGCCAAGCACCCACATGAGAGCCGAGCTTTTTCAAGCAGTCAATGTAGAATAAATTTGGTAATTCAATCTACAAGTTATAACAGAAATATCTAGATGATAGAAGGAAAGATATACACTGTGATTTACGGAGATGTGTACAGCTTTCTAATAGAGACAAAAAGGCAGTACAGACGTCAGAGAAAGAAGAAAAGACTTTTTTCAGCAGAGACAATAGAAAAGATTATGGGAAGACAGCGGCCTTAGAAACGGAAGAAAGTATACCTAATAAAGGGTAGTGTGTTAATTTCCATTTATGTGGGGAAGATTTTCATAAATAAAATGAAGTGGAAATGCTCTCTTGTGCCAGTAAGTTGTACTGGTTCCTTGAACACAGTATTGGAGTGATTAATTTTGACTAATTTGATATGTAAGATCCAAAATAGAAACTGATATGTCTCTGGACATATATCATGTGGCTATAATAGCTGGACTGCGTGGGATCTAGGAGATTCCAGCAGAAGTCTACTGTCCCAGAACTTCCATCATTATGATGTGCTGAACCAAGGATGGGGAATTCCTGCTCAACACGTGCTGCAAGAAACACTGTGATTAAGTTTTTGTGGTCCTTCCTCATGCTCCTACCTTATCTGAGCTCATTCTCTGCCAATTAATTTTCTTCCAAGTCTGACACAAAGTCAAACATTAGGAAAACAAATCATACAGCTGTATCGGTGACAGAAAATGAGTCAGAGCAGGGTGTATTCTGTGTTTTATAGCTCAACTCTGTCCTTTGTAACAGCTCATACATCTGACTGCCAGGGCAATAAAATATAGAGATCCTTAGGGCTGCCAATGACAAGAAAAAATTGTCTTCTCATAGCTCCTGCAGAAAAACTTACTAGCCAAAAGTATAATCATCTTCTCAGCCTCAAGTTTTCAAATATATCAACATGTTATACTTAAAATAAACACTGACTAGTTTATAATCATAAGATTTTATAAGATCATAATCTCTCATTATGCATCACCAAGCAATCTGGCAAGAGTGAAACCAATACAGTGTCCATGGCTCTCTCAGGAAAAAATATGTTTAACAGAAATTAACACACTCGTACAAGATGTGTCAAATATTTTTCTAGTTGAATATGTTTAGTAAACATATTTATTAGCAAGTTAATATTAACAGATGAGAGTAGATACATCTGTTGATATGATCACTAATGATGCAGGAATCACTAATTCTCCAGGGAATGGTTTGCACCAGCACCTGTGGATCTTCTTGCCTAATCAGTGTGATTAGCCTTTGATAAACTGCTATACTTCCCCAATCTTTTAGCTGGTGGCTTACTCAACCTATATATTGCCTCCTATAAACACTTCAATCTGAAACAATTTCAGGAAAAATATTATTCCCAAGGTAGTGGCTCAGTTTGCATTGCTTCTACCAAACAGTTTTCTGAAAGACATCCCCTGAGCTTACGGCAGTCTGCTTGCAACATTTCAATTGTTTTATTTCCTCTTTTTTCCTTTCTTTGTTGTTGCTCTAAATTAAACTCTATTGGAGACTGCAGAATTTCATATTATAACAATGCCTGTCAGGAGTTCTTTACTGTGCATGATAAAATGTAAACTCTTTAATTAGCTTTTTTTTGTAATAAACATTGGAAACTACTTTAGCATCTTAATCAGTAGAGTTTCAAATTTGTTTTGTTTTTTACTTGCCTCTGCTGCTCCTCTTTGTGCTCTATTACTCTGTTGAAAGCTATCATTTACAGTTTATCCCATTATTGATGAGCAGTGTGTTTGCCTTTGCTATTTTAACTTAAATCTAATATTTTATTAAATGTCTCCTAACGTCATATCTCACACACTTTCACAGAAAACATTTGGAAGCATGTTTCTCACTCTAATGTGAGTTTGCTGGAAACAACTTGCTCTAATTTATTTAACTCAATAGTGGCAATTGGGTACCACGAAATATCCAAGATATTCCAAAAGCAAGCATTTACAAAGGGGCTGATAAGTGGATTGCCGGCTGCTGAAGTGTATCAGACATGGTTGTCTTACCCACAGTTTCAGTAAACTAACCTGTTTTCACTATGGATGGAATTTGGAACGCTATTACACTGGTCTTCCATGCTACTACCCAAAACAGCAATATGATGGCTCCCAAGGAGGAAAAGCCAGCTAACAAAAGGAGTTAGGAGGAGCTCATGCCCTAGATGTTTATGGACTAGGATTTTTTAATAGCTTTTATTCCCCCTCCATTTGCAGTAAGAAAAGAAAAGATTCTGAGGCTGTTACAAAGGCTGTGCTTTACATATAATTATGCTGTCTTTGACAATCACCTGTTTATCTGCCGAGATCCATGAGCTGCAGAAACCCACAGTGGAAACCATCCACCTCGATATGCTCCTTCAGCAACCTGCTGGGCAGACAGGAAGCCACAGCTGTGGCCTGGCCTGCAGCTGCCTCAGAGACAGCTGTGGCAGAGCCCTGTTAGTCTTTTTCCTGTGCTGTCTGAATGCCTGTTGAGCAGGAGAAAACCGGGATTGAGCAACAACTTCCATTTAATTTCATGGCTTACTGACAGAGGCCAAAATTCTGATGCCAAATTAAGAACATTAAAAATAAAATTACTTATTTTGGATACTCCTTAATTTTATGCTCTGCTACCCAAAGCACCTGGAGGAATCATGTCATTTATATGTAGGGGGGGCTTTTTTTTTAGTTTGTTTTTTTTTTATTGGTTTGCTTTGGCATTTCTTTGGGTTTTTGTTTTTTTTTTATTTTTTGATTACATTGTGTAATATGGGGCATTTGGTGCCTCTTGAGGACTGTCTTAAAAAGCCCAGCAGAAATCAAGTTCATTATTCAGGCCTTCTGCAACTGATAATCGAAGAATTACAGTTGAGAAGGGATGTTTTTCATAAAATGTATGAGAGTATGTTTGCATTTGAAAGTGGGAAATGATCCTCACCAAGTTCATCTCACATGGATTAGACTATCTCTAATTCCTGCAGTGTTGGACAGGATGAAGACTATGAGATCATATGAAAGAGACTCCCTAGATCTGTAGCAGCACCACTGTGCCACTTAATACTCCAAAAGACTTAATATTCTACCTTTTGGAATTGTATTTTCTTTTTGAAGAGATTATATTATTCATTTATATCTTGAATATAGTTAAGATAATAAATATAAAAATCTGCTACTTGCTAAGCCAGAAAGCATTTTCTTACTGAGTATTAATCAGTAAACAAATGTTCCTAGTCTGTGATATAACACCTATCTCATCTTTATATCTACCTGTTCACCTATGGATTATATTCTGCTGAGTGACATTACTTCAGAAGCTTGTTCAGAGATCTTAAACCAAATATGATATTTGAACAAACAAAATATTTTTGAGAATATTATTTCAAATACAGAGTTAAAATTACCACAGCTACAAAAATGCTGATGTGTCCTTATAATCCTAGCCCTTCTATCTACTCTATCTACATTATCATCCAGTTTTTATTTAGATATTAACATCACAATTATTTAAAAAAAGACCTAATGAAAACCAAGAGTCTGCCAAACAGTCTGCTTTCCATCAGATTCCTTCTTTTCAAGTGGCTGTATCTACTGGAATACATAATGGACTAAAAAAAAGGTCATCAGAATTCCCCAAATTGTTATGATGATTTAGTGTGAAGCAAATATTTACATGGATGCTTTCAGTCTGAAAATATAGAGTCAAGAAACTAAAAGATACCTAATATCTGGTAGATACCTAAGATCTACCTAATATCTCAGCCTATATTAATAAGCAGTGATATGTTTGTTTTTGTATTAACCAGGACTTGATTGTCAGGAAAAATTAACCCATTCAAAATTTAAAGTTAATACATGAACATCCTCTCAAGCCTTTGCTCAGAAACCCTCCAAAGGGATGTGGAACTGAACTTTCTAATGTTCTATTTTTCCTAATCCCAAAATGAGCATAATTTTAGGTTTAGCTGTGATCTGTGGCTTCATTGAGAGCACTTGCTATTTAGCTGTTTCCACTTGTCAGTGGAAGCATGTAGCATGCAAGCACTAGACATGGGTTATTCACAGACAGACATACTTGCCATTCTTAAAATAATCTTCAATGGAAGTTTTGTTTCCTTTCTTCCTGAGGCTTTAACTCTTGCACGTTAAAATTGGCATTTAACTCTTGTGCCTCCTATTGCCTATAGTTTAGAGTGGCTCCTTCTGCCAGGAATGCTTAGTATTGGTCCAGAATTTGATACGTTTACAGTTTTAACATGCCCCCCACTTCATCACATCCTCCCTTTTAGCCCGTGTGTCTCCCAAACACAATGAAGCAACACGTTTCAGCACTTCCTATAAATTACCATATTCAACTCCTCTTCGCCATTCTGCATTTCAACACAGCTGTCCCAGAGAGCTAGGGGCAAAGGAGGTAGACTGATTTCTCATTTCATTCTGATCTTTCATGTGTATGCTTTCATTTAAGTCTGTAAATATAAACCCAGAAAATTACTTCCACAGGAGCTTTAGCATGAGCTTCTGAAAATGTACATTGCTGTATTCTTCCTCTCTCTTCTCTCCAAGGAGATATTTAAGGAGCCATTGTCTCTAGAACCATGACGGTGTTCTAAAAATAATAACCACTTCCAGGTATGTCCTCGAGACCTAAGGAAGGAGGCATTGATACCCTGAGATAAATCTTTACATCTCTTATCATGCTTACAGAGTCATCCTCACAAATCCCCTTCCTGTAGTCTGACTACCCAAAGGTGAGAGAGAGCCATTTTGTGTCCTTCGGGGTTGCACAATGGACATTTCATTTGAGTTATTAGTCATTGTTAAGGATGCAGACAGTGTTTTGTTTTATTAAAGATCAGAACATTATTTTGAGTTTTATATTTTCTTCATTTACAGATGAAAATTACAATTCATTCCTTATACATGTAAATTTTAAGTTACTAGCAATTGCTTTTGAAATAGCTACAGTTAATTTTCTTTGTCTCCCAGTTTGCTTTTCTTGCAGTTTTCAGGATACACAGAGTTATCTTCAGAGAATAGACCATGAGTCAGCAAGAGTTTTGAGGTAGATATTGTTCTTACAGCAAGCATGCCAAAAAACATCCGACAAACTCTGAAATTTAAGTTTATTTTAGCTCAGACTAAAACAATGGACCCTTATAAAGAGACAAGTGAGGCCTGCCTAAGTTAAGACAATAAAAGTAAAAGAATACAAAAATAAATCTTCCTTTGCCCACTACGTCCTTCCTTTTTTGAGCCTTGCTCTGAATCCAACAGCTTTCAAGGGCTTCTTGAACCAAAATCAATGCAATCCTCTCTTGAGAAAAAGGGAGTTTTCTTTGGGTTTGTTTCTTTTTTCTCTTTTTCTTCTTTTTCTTTTTTTTTTTTTTTTTCCATCCTCTTGTATCTTTGACCCTGATCTCCTCAGGAACCACTGCTCCTGATGAAGACTCTCTGCTTGTTGGGTTTCTCACACTGCTTGCCCCACAGGTTTCATCACAGTTTTTCCCATCTACAGACACTCATTGATCTCAGGTAAGACACCAAAGGGAACTCCTTGACCCAGAGCATCCTCTCTGATTCATGTGAGTTACTGAAGACCAGATGAATGTCAGCTTGCTCCTGCCAGCCATTGTGCTTTTCAGAGAGCATAACACAAAATAAATCATGAACAAATATGGCACATTGTTGCATCTGTTCTCTTTCTCTCCAAATTCCATGCATAAGGTTCAATTTTATGCTATCATCAGGGGCCTACTCACAACAGAGACAAAATTGGCATTGTTCATAATTAATTGATACAAACCTCAAAGAGAAATTAGGTTCTTTCCATTTTCTGTCACTAAGGGATATAAGATAAGGAAGGAGAAGGCCAAAACAAGTGCTTCGGAGGATGTATTATTTTAATAGAGTGAAGCAGTAGACATGACAGAGTGCTCTTGTATCAGAACTAGAGGGTGTATTATTTTGCACTGATATTTCTGAGGTCTAAATTACTTCACTGCCAATGGTTATTTCTAAAGCAATGAGGTTCACAATATTTGGTATGATTTCTTACAGAGTTCGATCTGACAGTGAATTATTGATGCACTCATTCTGTAATAATTGTAAATGGCTATATAGATATAGCTAAAATAATGTGGCTAAATACAGCCCTTATTTGAGAAGGTACATGTTTTATAGACCATGTTTATATGGAAATATAAATGTGTGTAAACTCCTGCTAATTAGAGACGGATTGCAGTATTGGCTATTCTGAGCACCTGAAAATCAAAAGTCACTCTCTAGACTGTGCCAGAGCATAAAAATCTAAAAATCAGAAACCATCTTAGATATTTAAAATTATATATTGTCTTTGGTCTGGTAAGGTGAGATAAAATCTGAAGCTATTGCCTAAATGTGGAAACACAGATTTGAGGTTTAAAAAGCACCACATTAAAAATGTCAGGTAACTCTGAATAACAGCACTGTTGCACCTGGACAGAGAAGCAAAAGGGCAAGACCTCGCCCAAAGGCCATGGCACAGAAGAAACCTGAGTAAGGCTTAACACTGTTACAGTGTCGGTACTCATAGGTATAACAAGATCTAAGGCTGGCAGGCTGCTTGCAGCCTAAAGGATTGCAACATTCCCAGAGGAAAGGCAAGAAAAAGAAGAGTGAAATGTACTGGTTGGGCAGCCCAATAGAAGAGGTAATCATGATAAGTGAAAGATATCTCATATATTCATGGGAATGGTGGGACTATTTTGGTGATATGATCAGGCCACCCATAAGTTCAACAGTTCCTAAAAACAACTTATCTCAAAAATGCTTGTGTACTAATCACATTTGACATAACTTCCAGAAGGACTTGGAGACCCTTTGACCCAGGCTGCCCACTTTGGACTAACTCAAGTTTGACCTTGCTTTGATGATGGCTGTACTTCGTGTGGACTAATCCGGCGACCGCAGTCTACAGTGCTGTGTATTTGTGTGTATGAGCACTCATACAAGTGCACATCTGTTAAAAGAGAGCCTAAATGCAGGTGGATATAATGCAGAGGAAAGGTAAGGTACTTTACGTGGTTATCTGACATGTTACATTTATATCACTTTCGAAAGCCAAAACTAAACAATCAGGTTATTGCATGGAAATATCAACTAGTTACTCTGCCTGTGGCTAGTTTGCTAGCATTTTTTCATTATGGAGTCATAACTGCTAGCATACATGAAACCATAGATGTAACTTTTGATTATTCAAATTATTAGTAAGATAAAGGCACTGAGACATAGAGACGGCACTTAGGCTTATATTTATAACTCTAATAAGGAGAATGTCAATCTCAAAACTCACAATTTAATGTGTAATACCAACATCTTAATATACCATCAATCTGAACCCACACCAAACGTCTTGTAATAGACAAGATCTCACAATACATGTTTCCCATGTTTCTTCTCACTTTTAACAAAAGCAAAAAGAAAACTGATCAAGAAAACCCACAATTAAAAAAAAATTAAATAAGCATTATTCTTGGAAAGAATGTCTCATTTTCTTCCTTTTTTTTGACAGTTTTCTAGGCTGCTGTAGATTGAAGAAAATAGGAATAAGCATCTTTCGACCACAAACAGATGTGCTTGATAAAGAAAATGTCAGCAAAAATACTAAAGCAATGTGTCACAGCAGCTTTCTGACAGATAGAGGGAAAAGGTAAAAAATGTTCTATCATGTCCGACAAGGTGTTCTTTTTGAGATTTAAAGATCACTGTGCAACTTTAAACATGTTTGTCACTTTGGCTCTGACTGGAGCTATCTGGAGCTTCACAAGAACTTTATCAGCTCAGCATAGGGGGGAAGAAAGAAGCCCATTCCCATTTATCTCAGCCAGGTTCCCTTCAAAGCCAACAAATAAATTACAGTGTACATTTGATACAAATTGATTTCTTAACTCAAATAACAATGTTGTCCTCCCAGTCAGGCCATGTGTCACTCATTCGCGAGCCTG
Source organism: Bombycilla garrulus (assembly GCA_013400315.1). NCBI lineage: Eukaryota > Metazoa > Chordata > Aves > Passeriformes > Bombycillidae > Bombycilla > Bombycilla garrulus. The sequence goes on from VXBU01005326.1 coordinate 17,556, forward strand.
AGTGAAAGGCTCAATCTGTCTGCGTGACAGAAATAGGCCTGACGCATCTCACCGAGGAATGCTAATAACCCCGGCCTGGCCCGGGCCTTTGTGGGCAAGCCGCGATAAGGAAAATCAGCCCGTCCTGTCAAATGCCGCGAAGGCCTGATCGCTGTTTGTTCCAACAAGCTGCATAGGCCTCGGAGTCGCCATCCTATTTCATGTAGTAAATGAGAGGAAAATAAGATCCAGCTACCACGGTTAAGATGCCGGTGACTGTGATGAAGCTGAAGTGAAAGGAAACCCCATTGAATATCTTGAACTGATCTTATCAGCTGCTGGAGAAATGAGATATTGGCAGGGGCTGTTGAGATTCTCACAGCTGAGCAGGTTAATAAGGTTGGGAGGCAGGCCACAGGCTAATTGGATTTGCCTTGGTTTGATAAACAGTGGCAGGCCCATTGCCAGAAAAACATACACAATGTGGCTTTTTCTCTTTGTTTCTCTTTAAGACATACACAGGGAAAAAAACTGAAAAAAAGGCTGCTTTTTTTCCCCTTTTTTTGAAGCTAAAGGTGTCTTCCTGAATTCCCAGATGAAGAAGCCAACAAAGTCAAACTGTGAAACAGTAGTTGTTGGGTGTTCTGATTTTAATCAAACACCATTTAACCTGCCTGACCTCACAAAGTCAGCTCACATCAAAACAGCACAACTGTAAGGGCTAACTAGAAGCAGAAGGAAATAATAGCCTATTGAAGCTTTCCAAAGGCTTAAAATATTCAAAAGGAAACAATTTTGCAGCCTCATCTCCGGGCAGATGCAGCCTGGGTGAAACAGACAGCCCGAGCAGCCGTCTCCATGCTGCGCCCAGTGTGGGCACCCAGGTTGCACCCATGGCTGATGCGCAGGTGCCAACACCCATTTAGACCTCTCTAAAGCTTGATCCCATGGTCCTTCAGCTCTTGCCATAACCCTGCTTCTTTTCCACGCTGTTACCTGGCAGGATCTGGCCTGGAATTTGCAAGAAGTTGAGGAGCTTTTTGATTAAACACTGCAGAATGGTGCCCTGCAGGGCAGGCAGAAGGCTGCTCCATTACCCCTGTGTAGCTGTGCGAGTTGCTGCGAGCTTCCACCCACACTGCCCAATAAAACCTGCCAAAATGCCAGGACCTTTGCATGACCTTGGAAATGTGATGCTTTGAAAAATGTTTAGATGTTGAAGTTGCTATTGAAAGCCTCTGATAACATCCTCTCACTACTTTTTGTTTCACGAGGTTTGACTTGTATTTTCTCCACTGACTCTTCTAAATCTTTGGTCTATTTTCACTTTGGATTGGCATTGTCAGGGCCAGTGAAAGGAGAAATAACCAGATGAGAGTGGTCCTGCCTTGTTCACTGCAGATACAAATACAGCACTGGGGCAAGGCAGGAATTACTTAGAGGAACAGAGGAATACACATAATTTAAACATGAATGTGAGAACATGAATACATTTTCAGTGTGTACCATACTGTCACACCTGAACATCAGAACCTTTTTACAAACTTCTGTGACTTTATCTATAAAAGTAATCGATGGAATCAATAACCAATGCGAAATGCATGCCATCCCAGTGGAAAGCATCTCAGTATCTTATTTTTTTTTTCTTTTATATAGTTTCTGGTGCCTTGAGGAAATTTGTTTGCATGCCATCAGATTCAGTGAGTCAGACAAGATAAGGAACTAGAAGGAAACATGTCTAAGCTTATTCCACATTTTATTTTTCTCCATTCAGAATGAGAATTTCTTTGTAATTTTTTAAAAGACATTGATTTCTCTGAGAAAATACTGTTTCTCAATTATTTGAGAAACATAAGTAAGGTTTGAAGTCTTGTTTTAAATATGACCACAACAAAGAGTTTCCACTCTCTTTGTCTCCATTCTTTAGAAAAATAGTTGTGTTTATGACTTCATTATTTCCTCTAATTTGTATTTCACTACGTTATAACATCCTTTAGATTAATGTAACCTATTTTATCAAGCTTTTCAGAATACTATGTCAAAACTAATAATATTGTACATTTTACTTTTTTTGATACATGAGCAGATATTTCCTGAGCAACTCTTTCCTGCTTAAAATTTACAAGTTTCCAAAAGCAAAGCATATCAATTTCAACAAATATTGCCTGTGCAGGTAACTTAAAATTTTAGCAGGTTCAGAAGTATCCCTTTTTGAGGCTGTTTAAATTAATTTCCTAGGCTGACTATTCCTTCTTGTCCTTTGGATTTTCTTCATAGATTTGCCAAAATAGAATCAGAATATAACTTGCCCAATAAAGAAGAAATATTTGTTTAGAAATAATATTTAACGTTCTGGAAAACAATGTCAGTCCTCACCTGAAATGTGTGATGCTGAGGAGCATAAAACTGCCTCTTCCATCTGCCAACTGAACTCTGCTTTACTGAAGATGAAATTCCTTTTCATTCTCTGGTCCAGAGAATATCTAATTTGTAGGAAGTGAATTGGTTTGAACAGAACAGAGAGTAGCTTTTTTTCCCCTCAACAAAATGCAGCTAAAGACCAGTCTCCCACCTGCTTACCACATGTTGAGACTGTGGGACTAGCAACTTCTCTAGAGCAGAGAAGGTCCGGCAGTTCAGAACATACCATGTCCTTTGGCTCTGGAAGAAACCATAAGAGAAAGGGAATGATTTGCCAGCAGAAGTTTCTCAGATCAAGATAATCAAAGAGATTTTCTTTATTTTTTTCTTTTAGTTTTGGGCCTGGAAAAGTTTAAGAGAAATTCTGTTTCATGGTAAATAGGAACAAAACCTGTAAATAGTATTGGAAGTGAAAAAATGAAACAAAATCCAATCCCTGTATCGTGACAGAAATGAAACCACTCAAGGAAAATAAAGAAAATAATTTCATCTAAACATTGCTTAAATTAAGATTCAGGTTTGTTTTTAAAGAAAGAAAACTCTTTCCTCACTTTGATTATGTTTCTGGACACCATCCCATGATTCAAAATTGTCTTTGTACTTGCAATGACTTATGCATAATAGTTTCTTCCTTTCACATTTTGAGTGTTTTATTATTTTTGGATGCACACCAATACAGCATGTGGCACATGTATAAGGCAGACTGGGATAATGAAAGTATATTTTCTGCAGTATAGATACTGGCTAGAACTAGGCTGAAAAAACCTCTTGTCCAAAATCCAGGTTCACTACTGTTGAAATTAATAAAATTTGCACCATTCAATAACAGTAGGATCAATCTTCAATGCTTTTCCAGCCTTACATAAAGCTTGGAATAATGCTTATATATTTGTTGTAAATTGTATTTGGAATCATTAATTGGTCTAATTTCCTGATATATCAAAATAGCAATGAACAGATGAGTATGAAATAATACCTTTCTAAAATCATGAAATACAGCAAATGAACTACAGTTGAGTTACGGATTTTAAAATTCCATCCAGCTCAAGTACTTAACATAGTACTGGTTTTATTCGCATGCTATATTTCAGAAATTATTTAAATAAATCATGAACCAAAGTTTTCTATTTAAGACTCAAAAATTGTGATCAAAATTTATCTTTTATTCTTTTTTAATTTTTAAATAATGACAATACATAAATTAGAGCTAATAATTGCAGTTCCAAAGACATCTCATAAACACTAACATGTGCTTTTTACCTTTAATCTCAGTGAGAAGCCCCTTGCCTTTAATGGAAGTATTCACAGAATATAAAATTGAGCATATGATCACATCTTTAAAAGTTGAGGACCTAAAGAAGCACCTGGTGATTAGTACTGAGTGATACAATATGAATAGAGCTCATAATGGGGCACCAAGATTTCCTTGGAATCATTGTACTATTATTTTTGGAAGGAAACAGATGAATCCAGAACTTGGAAAAAGAACTTCCTCAAAGCACAAGCAAGATATTAATAATTAGCAGCTACTGTGGAACAGTCTGACTGAAGAACATTTTCCCCTCATATGTGACAAAATTTCCATGACATTTACTAAATTTCATATTGGGAAGACAAAGGAATAGAGATACAGAATAGATTCTGAAAATATTCTTCTTCAAGAATAACCATTACTTAAATGTCTGTTCAGTATTTCCATGACCAATAACATGACTCTATGTCTCCCTAAAGCAAGGCACTCCACATACTTGCTTATACAATAATAAGGTTTTTAGACAAGGTTTCCTTAGGGTTCGTAATAGTTTACTTTTTAAATCAAATAATAAATTGAATGAAGATTTACCATCAAACTTGTTTCCTGTAAGATATACAAATATATTCAGAATAAATATCTTGATAAATTAAGAAAATCATACAGATGTGGTGAAATAATATAACCAAAGTTTCTCTTCACACTGGTTGCCAACTGATAAATCCCCTTCCTACAGTGTAAACCTCTGCTATTCCAGCTCCAAGTGTTTCAAAGACTGTTCCTGCTTCAGAAAACACAACTGCACAGTAGTGGTGGGTCTGTATCACAAAGATTTGGTGCTTGGACCCCACTGTCTAACAAAGACTTCTTTTAGAGGCTTTAGTTCAGACTTGGCTAGTCTGATCTTATGTAGTGACCACTGGCCAGGGCATATGATACACTGTCTTGGGCCCGAGGTTTCAGTGTAATTTGATTTAACAGGAATATGTTACTTATAACTCCATAGCGAAGATAAATAAATAAGTAGCTATCAAGTCTACATCTGCGTTATAAGTCTACATTACTCTACAGAATGGATTAGTACAGATGGATCAGTAGAGCAGAGTCGCTGGTACCACGGACATGATGTCCACACATTTTGGGGTAAGAGGTTTTTTTTAACTTTGGTCTAGTACAGTGAAGCTATTTGTGATTAAAGAGCTTCAGGTACATTTCCTGATGCTGCAGGAGACATCTTCCAGCTGCTCCTTGAGATGTGTTCTGAGCCACAGGTCAATAAGTGGGGGAAATCAGGAGACTGACATCACAAAGTCCCTCCTGCCCTAAAATAAAAGGCTTATGCAGACACAATCTATTTCTTTCTATACTGTATTCAATTCCCTTTTCTTGTTGATAGCACCACCATATGTAATGTCAGAAGGATTTTCACCACCAGGATCTAACTTTTAGCACTGACTTCTTTAATGAAAACATCGGCAAGCATCTTTGTGCCAGACCATTACTTCCCCTTCCGGGACAGTCTGGTTTACCTGTTAGCAAGCTGATGTCTCGTTTTAGGATTTAGTTATCATCCCTATCATCTTAATGAGCAGCTTCCTATTTAGTATTACATCAGATTGCCTCTATGATTCTTGACTAATAATTCTTTTCCAAGAGAATATCTGAGCTTTCCTTACATGTTATTTTTTATGAGATCTATGATATATTTTTGTGTAGAAAGGCAATTCTTCAGTCAATGAAAGAAAAATTAGTTTGGAACAATCTGCCTTCTCTTAATACGTATTTCTTTTCCTCCCATTTTTCATTTACCTCTATGCATTATTATACTTCCTTCAAAATGTGTCCTGATATTTTCTGCATCACTTAGATCTAATTGATAAGTCAGTTGACTTCTTTTAGTCAAAAAAAAGAAATATCTATATATAGATATATAAATATTCATTATTCTACATTTATTTTGTTGCTTATCAATAGACTTGCATCGCAGTATGAGAGATTTCAACTGGATATAAGGATAGCGAAATAGGAGAACAGGGAGGATTTCCAGCCTTGGAGACACAGATGGATGCAGTCCTAAACAAGATGATCTGATCTCATTGCTAATTCTTCTGACCCTCCTGCTGAGAAGGAAGTTGGACTAGATTACCTCTTGAGGCCCCTTTCAACTTGAATTATTTTGTGGTTCTATGATCATGTAAATGCACATTTAAGGTATGGTTTTTTTCAGAAATCCAAGGACACTGGAGAGACAACAGAGAGTTCTAGGACTACAAATATTCTCATAAAACTAGAGATGTTTTATTATATACACAGATTCCATGTCCTAAGTGAAAAAATCTCAACATACTAGACATTTATTTCCACACACTTTCATGGCAACAGTTTGACATACTCCATCAAAAGTTGTTAGGCTACTTATCATCAACATTTTCATTTTCTTGACTGTTGTTCTCATCAATACTAAGCTTATTTATTCTGACCATCAATCTATCCTTTATTTGCCAATAACAACAGAGGCATCATAATGAATTGCTTATTCAAAACAATTCTGAACTTTTATTACATTTTTGAAGACCACCTTATATACCATTTTTTTTGAGAATATTTTAAAAGTTGTCACAACCATCCTTGATCTGTGGTGTCTGCTGTGATGTTTACCCATCAGTCATAAGGTATTGCTTGCTTTCTTAAGGATTCCTCTCATACACAGATGTAAAGCTCTGCTTCTGGAAGACAGCATAGAACTCTTCTCTGCATTTTCTATCAATGAAAATCTATCTTGTGTTTAACAAGGGGACAGACATCTCTTTTCAGTGGTATGAATCTGAAGCCCTTTCTAAGATTTACTTATTTCTGTGTAGCAATCATTCTATTCTTTGTTCTACCTCCCTGTCCATGACTCTTATGGACTGAATTCATTACAGTAATTTTATTTAGTTGCTCTTTTTGAACTTTTACTACTGTGCTTGCAAGAGGTAATGGAAAACTCAGAGAGTCAGGTAGCTTTTCAGTAGTAGCTTTATTAATCTGATTATGAATAAAAGCAAATCTATTTTCCAAAAAATTCCAGCCCTATCGAAAAGGATATCAACTGACTAAAAAGCCCAGTTTTGCTATTACATTATTAATACAAACTCTTACTGCATATTCTAGTTTGAGGTAAAGTCACTATTTCCAAAAAGATATGAAAGCTCCTTTTGTCTGCCTACATCAATAAATTAATGTTAATTGGTACAGGCAGAAGATTCAAATTATAGTTTCAAATGAGGTACAGTAATGTATGTAAATTGGAAAAGGAATGAGAAAAACACATCAAGTAAATTAGGTAGATACTCAACACAAATATTGCAAATTAGTATGAGAGAAATAGTGGAATTTAAGTGAAAATTAGAAAGTCATTTCTTTCTTCAGACAGGCATTTCTCACAGTTTTCAACACTCTACCTCCAAATTCCACATGATATGACCAAAACACACCATCTTGCTAATCACATTACAATCTAAAAATTTTGGATGATAAAATATCTACTCCATTGTCCTCCACAGGCAGGCTTTAGACATTCAACCATTCTGCCATACTTCAAGAAGTTAAAAGATTGGAGGTAAAATCTTCCAGAAACATTGTTAACTGCCTTGAGTAGATTTAACTCACATTCAAAAACTCACGGCCTTCACTAGGCGAAGAATAAATGTACCTAAGGATATGTGGGTTGTTTTTTTTCATTACAGAAAAAAAAAAAAAAATTCAGTTGCTCCAGTAATTTCTTCATACTCCCTCACTGTGAATCTTCAACTGATCAAAATCAGCCTAGATAATTCATAATCATAATGTTGGAGGTGTAGGAGTTCATAGATTTGACAGTCAAACCCATTAATGAACAAAAAATTAATTCTGTCTTCCTTCTCATTAACTCACGTTCATTTCAGAGAAGAAGCCTCAAACTATAAAAGTAAAGTATTCCCCATTTTCATGCTGCATGCTTCAAGTGTTGTAAGACATTGCCACAATGCTAGGTTAACACAGTTCAAGACACAAGGTCAAATATGCATACTAATGTGCCTTTCAGAGCTATACCATATAAATTGCATTAAACTTCTGTTTGATTCTGATTCTGGGGTGATATTTGAGATGTTGCGTTGAAATAGAAATGTGATTTGAAAGAGAATTTCTTGATTTTTTTTCTATTAATCACCTATTGAGTCAATCTTGAGGCCAATTTCAAGACGTGCAAACTACATTTTTTTGGGAAAACAAAGTCAGAAGCTTCACTCCAAAATCACTCCAAATACTTGACATAACATTTGATTTATATAATTAAATTCAGAATCAATGTGTGGATGGCTCTTCCTGCTGATGCATGGTACATAGTTTTTTTCAGAAAGCTGCAATCTATATGTGCAGCAGAGACTGCATTTGTTCTACAACCCACTTGAAAACAGACATAAGGGAAATACAAGACCTTAATGCTGCACTTGCCTCCACCAAGTTCCTTGCTGTAAGTAGGCTTGTAGCAGAAGTACAGTTCTCAGTGAAATATTATTCTAAAATGGTTGCAATATTTCAGTGGCAGCATCTTATGTATCTTGTCAAGAATTGACCTGAGATAGTCCCAAGTGGCATATTACTTTTATGCAAATATTTTTATGAAAGGTTTGAGGAAATTTAAAGTTTGGAAATTCATAGTAATTTATTCAATATTAAGCAAAAGGCTTCTTTGCAGTGGTAGGAAAACAAGAGCTTCTCCCTCTTTCAAATTTTTTCTTGTGGTAATAAAATTTTAGCAAAACTGAGTAAAATAGCAAGCAAAATTGAGTAAAATTTTGCTTCTGTGATGTTTTCCTGCAGACCTCTGCAAAAGGCTGGGTGACAACAGTTTCAAAACTAGGTAGGTATTTCCAGGCTCTCATACCACCGAGGAGAAAAGGACTCTCATGCAACCATCAAGGTACATATATTAGCAAAAAGGCAGGTCTAGAATGGAGAAGAGGACTGAAATGAGGTGTGAGATGAACATGCTAAACTAGAGATCTTGCTTTCTGAATCAGCAGTCTTTCTCAATTCACTGATAAGAGAAAAAATATTTAGGCAATACCTTGCCCTCTCCTTTATACTGGGTATTGAAACTGTAATTCAGTGAGAAGTCTCATTGCTGTCTGTATGGTCTCATCTTGTATAGCATGGAGTGAGAGGCAAGAGCATAGTGTGAATCTGTGATGTGGTCTCCAGCCAGCTCTACACCAGTCAAGTATCATGTCCCAACACAGAATGAGAGAGGCTGTGTAGTATGGCTCAGAGTTAACTACCCCATTCCCTCACCTGACTCTCCAACCCTATTCCAAAACACTAAAGTTGTCATGGAAGCCTGGAAAATAAGAAAAGCCATGTTTTATTTGCCATGCCTTACTTGTGAACGCCCTATGTAATTCCAAATATAAGTGATGGTGTGTTCTCTTGTGTTTGCTTGCAGACAGAAATGGTTGCTTGGGCAGAGCTTAAACTGCTGTCTTTGATGCAGATTTGTTTGTCAATTTTGGCTAAGCATTTCTCAGAAAGTGTGTTCATATTTCTAGGGAATATATCTTACACTTATTCTGGTACCCTTTCCCTTTAGATAATTTCCCATTATGAATGTAACAACCTAAAAATTTACTATGGATACTTGTTTCTAAACGGCAACATCTGATAAATGAGAAACATTGTTCCTGTCATGAAGGAAGAAACACTTAACCAGCTATGGTGAGAAAGTAAGTCATTAAGCATCAGCAGAAGAAAAAAGGATGTTGTAGCCCCTGTATTCCTTGTACAAAGAGAACTAGAAAAAGAAATTATCTATTAAAATGTGATAAAATTTGAATGCCACACATTTTTATCTGTGAAGAACACTGGCATTATTACAACAAGAAAAAAAAGAAAGAAAAAAGAAAAAAGCAGGAAAAAGGTATAATTCAGCCTAAAATGCTAATTTCTCGATATGAAACACATTTACAATAGACAGACCACTATATTCTTACACCAGAAAGAAGAAACCATAGGAAATATCTATGACTGAGAAAAGGTGTAAAATAGCATTTATAGAATGTTCAGGAATATCACTAATGGGAAAAATAGTGAAGTGTGTGTGTGTGTGTGTGTGTGTGTGAGGCCAGCATTTGATGTATTCTTCTTTAATACATTGATGTGATCTTTATGGATAATCAGTTATCCAGTTCAACTCCCTGTGACCCAAACTAGTGGAAACCTCTGGAAAACATTCACTAACAGCTTACACACTCATTAACTATTATCAATCAGTACAGTTTTACTTTATAGCTGCAGCTATGAAAAATGCATGAAGGCAGAGATGAACTCTGGTTTGTGACATTTGTTGTGAAGCCCAGAAGCAGCAGCAACTCGCAAGCTATCATGCATAAAAGCAGAAATAACTTTTATGAGCCCAGTCATGTAAAGCTTGAATAGTCAGATTCATGAAATTCACTGAGATTTGGATTAAATTTGAACCATTCTATACAGTTCTACTTTTGATGAGAGCTCTGTGTGCAGTGAAAAAACTCCCATTTGAATGGAACTTATATTTTTAAGTTTGAACGTGCTAGAATTTAAATTGAGTTCCAAGCTTGATCTTAAAATGTGTACAGTGGGTCAATTTACATTCAGTGTTAACAGGTGGGGTTGGGGGGG